>ML255631.1:115582-175062 GCA_005239495.1 Nicotiana undulata
GGACCCAGAGGATGGTTGATGCAGTATGGGTTGTTGTGGATAGGCTGACAAAGTTAGCACATTTCATTCCTGTGGCGGTTTCATCTTCGGCGGAGAAGTTAGCTCAGATCTATATGAGAGAGATTGTCAGATTGCACGGTGTGCCCTTATATATTATATTAGATCGAGGTACTCAGTTCACCTCCCATTTCTGGAGAGTATTTCAGCGAGAGTTGGGCACACAGATTGAGTTGAGCAAAACATTTCATCCTCAGACGGACGGACAGTCCGAGCATACTATTCAGATTTTGGAGGATATGTTGCGAGCTTGTGTCATTGATTTTGGTGGCTCATGGGTTCATTTCTTACCTTTAGCAGAGTTTGCCTACAACAACAGTTACCAGTCAAGCATTCAGATGACTCCGTATGAGGCGTTGTATGGTAGGCGATGTCGGTCTCCAGTCGGATGGTTTGAGCCCGGAGAGGCTGGGTTATTGGGTTCTGAGTTAGTCCAGGATGACTTGGATAAGGTGAATATTATTCAGGATAGGCTTCGTACAGCTCAGTTCAGGAAAAAGAGTTATGCAGATCGTAGAGTTCGAGATTTGGCTTTCATGGTAGGAGACCAGGTGTTCCTTCGAGTGTCGCCTATGAAGGGCGTGATGAGATTCGGAAAGAAGGGCAAGTTGAGCCCTAGGTATATTGGTCCATTTGAGATTTTGGACAAGGTAGGAGAGGTGGCCTATACACTTGCCTTGCCACCGCATTTATCAGCCGTACATCCAGAGTTTCATATATCTATGCTCCGGAGGTACATTGCAGATCCTTCTCATGTTCTTGACTTCAGCGGTGTCCAGTTGGACAAGGATCTGACTTATGAGGAAGAGCCGGTAGCTATATTAGATAGGCATGTTCGCCTATTGAGGTCGAAGATTTATCCTTCGGTTCGTGTTCAGTGGAGAGGTCAGACTGTCGAGGCAGCTACTTGGGAGTCCGAGTCCGATATGAGGAGTCGTTATCCCCATATTTTCTCAGACTCAAGTACTTTTCTATGTCCGTTCGAGGACGAAAGTTTGTTTTAGAGGTGGAGATTGTGATGACCCAAAAGGTCATCCTAAGTAAATACAGCTAAATCTGTGTTTCGAGGCTCCGAAAGCCTCCGTTAATCTTACCTCGATACGCGTGCGCAGCCCGGGCGTGTAGCCGGGAAGCTTCTATGTGAAAATTTGATGAAAATTGATTTTTGTAACAATTAAATGAATAAAGTTGACTTTGGTCAACATTTTTGCTAAACGGACTCGGACCCGTGATGTGACGGTCCCGGAGGGTCCGTAGGAAAATATGGGACTTGGGCGTATGTCCAGAATCGAATTCCGAGGTTCCAAGCCCGAGATATAATTTTTTAAAGAAAATTGTTTTCTGAAAAATAATAAAGGTTTTTGAAAATGAACTTTGATGTGAAAACTGTGTTACCGGGCCCCTATTATGGTTTCGGAGCCCGAAACAAGTTTAATATATGTTATGTGACTTATCTGTGAAATTTGGTGTAAAACGGACTTGAAATGATGTGTTTCGGATCGAAATTGGAAAAATTAAGCTTTATGAAGTTTTAAGAAAATTCTAAGAGTTTTGAGGTTTAATTCGATGATTTTGATGATATCTTGGTGATTTAAATGCTTGAATAAGTCTGTAGGATGTTTTGGGAGTCATGTATGTTTTTGGTTTTGAGACCCGAGGGCTCGGGTGAGTTTCGGGTAGCTAACGGGGTGTGAAAACATGAAAAATATGGTGTTTTGATTCAGTTTCTAGTGTCTGGTAATTTGGTCTATGCGATCGCATAGAGTTAAGTGAGGGGCCTAGGTCAGGGGTCAAAATTAGGCAGTGCTATAGCACCATATAGGTCGCGATCGCGGAGTATTGGGTAAGTCCTCCTGTGAGAACGCACCACGGGGGTCGCGAACGCACAGGGTTAGGCGTGTCAGGGGGGCAGGGGGTAGTAACACAGGGCGAACGCGGTTGGTTCTCCGCGATAGCGGAGGGTATTTTTGGCAACCTTGTGCGAACACAGTGCATGTGTTGCGAACGCACAGGGTAATTTTCGCCCAGGTATATTTAAGTCTTAAAAACAGAATATTACACGGGATTTCATAATTTTTCACCTTCTTCTTCTTCTCCAAACCCCATAGCCGAGTTGCAAGCCATCATTCCACAATAGCCACTTAGGTAAGTGATCCTAACACTAATTTCTTTCATTTCCCTTCCCTAAATACTAGAATCTAGGCCTAAAATCCTAAAATCAAAGTAGAAATTAGGGGTTTTGGGTAGAGTTAGATTTGTGGGAAATTTGGGTAATTCAACCTCAATTTGAGGTTGGATTTCAAAACAAATTATATATTCTAACTCGTGGGGTATGGATTATCGGGTTTTGGTCTGAGCCTCGTGATTGGACCAAGCGGGCCCGGGGTCGAATTTTGGAAATTTTAGACGAATGATAGGAAATGTGTATTTAGGCTATGGGATTGTGTTAATTGAGTTATTATTGATATACTTAAGTTAATTATGCCTACATATTGTTGTTTCGGAGTTGAATTCAAAAGGAAAGGCGGTGTTAGAGGGTTGAGTGCTATATTTTGGACTCGAGGTAAGTGTCTTGCCTAACTTCGGTGAGGGAATAGGTATTGTATGCTATGTGCTAAGTGTTTATCATGTTCAATGCATAGGTAAGGTGGCGAGTACCTATGCACTGTGTGTCAAGCATGCCCGTTAGTCTAATTTTGATGAAGATATTGTTATTACTTCCATGTTCGTTATATTATGAACTTGTCTCTACTTGGAAGCCGTTATTGTTGGAAATCTTGGTTGATGAACCTATGATGTATTGGTTTGATTGAAAATCCAACTGTTAAGGATATATTTGAATTGGTTGGTTATAGTTGAGACCCTTGCCGGGAAATTGTTGTGATATTGATTGATGTTTTCCCCTTGTCGTTTGATATTGAAATGATTTCCACTATGCTGTACTCCTTGCCATTATAGTTGTCATTGTTTGGTGAGGAAGAGTGTAAAGCACGAAGGGTGATGTCGTGCCATGATATTTGATTACATTGCATAGTGAAGAAGAGTGTAAATCATGAAAGGTAATGTCGTGCCATGATTCATATCGATTATAAGCACGAAGGTTAATGTCGTGCCATGAAATACATTGATTATAAGCACGAAGGTTAATGTCGTGCCATGATTTATATTTCCTTACATTGTACATTGCATTGTGAGGAAGAGAGTAAAAGCACGAAGGGTGATGCCGTGCCATGATCTATACTATTTCGCATTATACATCGCATTGTGAGGAAGAGAGTAAAAGCACGAAAGGTGATGTCGTGCCATGATATTTTATTACATTGCATTGTGAGGAAGAGAGTAAAAGCACGAAGGGTGATGTCGTGCCATTATTTACATTTATGGTATTTGTACTTGTTTCGTTAGCTATTGTGTTAAATTGCCTCCCTTGTTTACTTCTATATGTCAGTTTAACTGCTTCATTTCACTTGTTCCCCTTTACTGCTCCCGTATCCCATACTTGTCTGCCTACCTTTTTTCCTTGTTTTTCCCTGCTTTGAGTTGTAAAATAGGACAGGTTAACGTTGTTGCTAAGTCTAGCCTCGTCACTACTTCGGCCGAGGTTAGGCTCGGCACTTACTTAGTACATGAGGTCGGTTGTACTGATGTTGCACTGCACTTCTTAATGTTGTGCAGACCACGCATCCGGACCCAGTGGACCGCATTGAGGGAGTCACCTTCAGTCCACCCAAAGCTTCAAGGTATACCCGCTGGCGTTCGTGGGCCTTGGTGTCTCTCCTGCCTTTGGATTCCTTATTGTCTTATCATGTTCCCCAGTTTGAAGACAATGATGTATTTCTTTTCAGACTATGTATTTAGCACTCTGTTTAGACAGTTCGTGAGTTCTGACACCCCGGTTTTGGGCTTATGCGATGTTATGTATTTTACTATTCCACTTTGCATTTTTGAATTTCTATTACATTTCCGCTGTTAAAAATTCTAAATTGTTTCGCTATTTCTGTTAAGATTTTTAAAGGTATTTCCTTTACTACTATTGAATTGGATTGCAAGTGTAGATTAACTATACACGTTGGCTTGTCTAGCGGGTTCAACGTTAGACGCAATCACGGCCTGAAGGGTGGGATTTCGGGTCGTGACATATCGAGAATCTGTCAAAATTTGGGGTTTAATTTGAAACGGATTCATTTAGTTTGTTCCATACATAGAGTCGGCCAAAATGGGAGTTTTCAGCTACTTTATTTATCCTTTCATCTTTTACTACTTCTTTCTTTATTATTTTATTTTATAAATAATTCAAATTTTACAAAAGTAAAATAACTATATACAAATACCTTTAGGAAAAGTGAAGTACTTTTTGATTTGGCCAAGAAACATAATTTTTCCCCTTAATTTGCTATGTTTTAAAAAAGAATAACTAAAACAAATTCCATAGCTCTGTTAAATGACTTTCTGTTTCAGTTGGTTTAGAGGTACACTTTGATTTACTTAGCCTGGTTAACTCTAGTGAGTGCATGACAGTTTGAAATACTGAATGTTTGTTAGAACTTTAAGAGTTTAAGTTAAATCCGAAGTACAGCGGCAGTGGAAAAAAAATTAGCTAGCAGTGAGAGAGCAAACTATAGAAGAATGGCCTCTAGGAATTATCGAAATGTGGTTTCTCCAATATTGACAGTGTGAGCAGAGTTAAATTATTAATATTGTGTAAGATAGTTGTGAATACATTAGCTTTCCGTTATGTGAATAATTTAGTTTTTCAAAAAAAAATAAAAGGGATTTCTCAAAAGTAAGTTGGAAGGTGAGTCGTCATTGACGTAGAGTGCAAAGAATTGCATACAATAAGGAAAGTTATTTAGATCCCAAAAAAAAAGGGAAGGATCCTCAAGTATAAGACCTTTAGTCTAAGAGGTGATGTGAAAACAATCAGTAAGTCCAGATGAAACTCGAATAATTAGCATTGGATATGAAAAAGAAAATCAGTTTGGTAATGAGGAAAAAATGTATAATTACCATAGGGATTATTTCTAGCATGTGAAAGAAACACAAAGTGAGTAGAATGACCGCCGAGCTTAGTTATTGATGATAAAGTGATCACAGAAAAGCTATAAAATCATGCCTATTTATGTGTTATGAGGCTAGTGCCATTGCACGGAACTCTAAAATTTAGAGCACATGTCAAAGACTTAGTTCACAATAATACTATAAGTGTTTTCAGGAAGTGCTTAAGAAGATAATCAAGTGTGGGAAGTATAACTCACGATTGAGGTAGATAAGAGAACTCTGATGAAAGAAATTCACCCCTTAGCCCAGGTAGGAGTTCAATTTGCATACTCCAAAGATAGTAGAGTTTTTGTTTAGAATATGACTTGTTCCCCCTTAGTAGCCGAAGAGGAGGAGAAACAATTTGATGATCCCTACGTGTTGCAGTTGAGTGAGGGGATTCACCAGTATAAGACGATGGCTTTTGAATAAGGGGGAGATGATGGTACTTTGAGGTACCAAGACCAATTGTGTGTTCCAGACATAGATTGACTTAAAGAGGGAAGATCATGTTAGAAGCCCATAATTCCAGGTATTCTTTCCATCCAGGTTCCCCAAATATGCATCATGGCCAAGGAGATTTATTGGTCAAACGACATGAAAAAAAATGTCGCAAACTTTATGGCCAAGTGTCCGAATTATCAGTAAGTGAAAGTCGAGCAGCAGAAAGCCTAGTGTTTTTCCACCAGAATTAGCAGTGGTACAACCAGTTTTTCACGTGTCATGTTATAACATTCAAGTTTCCAGTACTCATATACTCATGTAAGTTCAGCACTCAGATACTCATGTCAGTCCAGTACTCAGATACTCATGTCAGTTCAATACTCATCTGCCCATGTCAGTCCAATACTTAGATATTCCTGCCAGCTTAGTACTCTGATATTGATGCTAGTTCAATACTCAAATATTTGTGCCAACTAATGTTGATACCCAATTTTTCCTCAAATTATTTTTAAAATTTGCATATATACTCTCAAAATCACTTTTTATAATAATTGGTATTTTTCCATATTTTTTCATATTTTTTACTAATTTCTTTTCTAATTTATTCAGTACTTTATATTCAATAATTAACCATAAATTACATTATAAATCATTTTAAAATATTTCCTAGCCCAGTATATCAGTTTTTTAATCCTATTAGGATTTAATTATTTCACAAATGAGTCAATTTGGCATTATTTGGCTATAATTACAATAATTTTTATAATTATAGCCTAATTGTACATTTTTATACTATTTTAATTCAATTATCCGTCATTTATATTTTTAATACTAGTTAATTACCGTAATTTCACTTATTTACCCTTAATTTTATTATATGTAATTATTAGCTATTTTAATTAATTACTTTATCTATTTAATTGGGTATTTAATAATTAGCCCCTTCCTATTTAAAATCTAGCTTAAATCAAACCTGACCCCAACCCAATTGAGACCAGCCCAATACCCCACATTTGATCTGGACCGTTGATTAATTTTAATCAACGGACCAGATCTGTTCTTTTCTAATTAAACCCTAAAGACTACCTTTCCCCCCTTCTTATTTCCCTCTCATTCTCTCCGCCATCCTCTTCTTTCATCTCTCTCAAACGCTCTCTGCTAGAACCGCCATGGTTCTCACCGGCCATTGCCTTGCCGACCTTTATGGTGGTCTCAGCACTCTCCTACCCTCATGACTCTCCTTCCTACGCCGGGTATCACTGCTTTGAGGCCCTCAGAGGAACCAGAAGGCAGTTCACTCACCTCCCATGGTTTCTCATGCCATTTTCCGGACATCCATGGTCGTCCGAGTAAGATCCTGTTATTTCCGGCTAGAACCAGTGGTTCTCAAGCCGTTTCTCCTTCTCTTTGGGTTGTCTCTATGAAACCCTAATTGTTAGCCCCTTATTTTCTTAGATCTGCAACAAATCTAGGCGTGTTATGAGTTATTCTATTGTTTCTTTAAAGGTTTCCGATTTTCCCTAAAAATGACTCTTCATCTTTGAAACTAGGGTTCTTAAACCTCTTTTCAAATACGGGTTTCATTCTGATTTTTTATGGTTTTCATCATATTTAAACGTTTATCTAAATTTCTCTCTTTTTATCTGAGTTTTTTATGTTTAAAGCCCTAAGCTTCTTAGTTTAATCTGTGATTCTGAGTCCGTCTTTGAGTATATGTTCGATTAACCTACATATGTGTTTTCTTCTCATGAGCATCCTGTGATTCTGTGATTTTTACCCTGTGTTTGCTTTTTAGGGTTTCTGATTTTTTATCATTCTTTCCTATATCATGACTATTCTGTTAATTTGAACTACACTCTATATGAATCCCTAATTTGTATGATTTTACCCTACCCGACTTCTTAGGGTTTCTGATTTTTATGGGTTTTATTCTGTTTGTTCTCATAATTTATGCTAATTTCTCCTAAAATTAGTAATACTTTCTATTTGTGAGTCCCTGAATCCTTGTGATCAATTCTTCACTAATCTCGCATAATATTCTCTACTGATTTTTAACTTGTGAAATATTTTCTGACCTTATTCTATGGTCAATTGTGCTATTAACTGATTTTAAGCATTTTCCTTAATTAAAGCATTATGAACCTAGTCTCTATTACGTGTGATATACTTGTATTATACCTATGTTATTTTCTTTATTGATTATACTCAGCCTCATACGATTCTCTTACCTTATTTTACCACTTGTCTATTACCATTTGAGTTGGACTCCTTAGTTAAAGGGAGTTCTTATACTAATTTGATTCTAATTGGTACTTATTTCTATAATTACTACTGAACTATGACTCTTGCCTTATTCTGTACTTAGTTCTAAACTGTAAATACATTGCTCTTTTCATTAACACATATAGGAACACATTGTTCAAAACTCTCTCTCACACAAAAACTCTCTTCTGCTCTCTTTTCTCTGGTTACTTGCTCCTATTCTAAGTCAGCCGGTTGGTAAACCAAGGCTGAATACTGTACTCTTGGGTCCTTCACTCTGTGTTTGCTCTCTTCTATACTGGTATGTCCTGATTCTTGTTTAAGTACCAAAAACAATATGTTTCTTTTGCTACTTCAATTCATCCTATTTCTAATATGTTTTTACTTATGGTTGTGCTGTGAAGTTTGTACTTGACCTGGTTGCATTATTATTCACTTAGCCTGTTATGTACTCCCCTCCCTTAGACTCAGCATGCTTATGAGATGTTACCCCCCTTCTAGTATACTTCAATATGATTCTGCCTACTTATGTTTCTCTTACTACTGGCATGAACTTTTCTGTGGCAAAACAATTTGCACCTTATGTTATTTGGTTTTGAGTAATCCTGAAGATGCCCCCTAGCATATTGCTGATTCTGTACTTAAGTGTTCCTGAAACTATGTGCTTACCTATGAGCCCTATTTGCCCCCAATCCCCCATTACCCATGTTTGGTGTTGCTGAACCTGCCTTGGTTCTGTGTTCTTTGGCTGTGTATGAACCTGTTTTGGGTGCTATGTCTGGGTTGTTGCTTATTACTCTACTCTGTTTTTCAAAAACTGTTATGCTACATAACTCTGTAATTCTTTACAAAAATATTTCAAACAAGTCTCTTTTCAAACTGTTTTCCTACTCAATCTTTTCAAAACTATATCAAGCACTTTCACTATATTCTTAGACCCGTTAGGTTCTGCCCCTTTTGTCTGGAGCATTGCCTTGGGACCCTTGAGCTCCCTCTGAACTTTGACACACAAGAGCTGGCCTTTCCACACTGTACTTACTCTACCTTGGCTATGAAATCTGGGTGTGAGCACTGCCCAGAATCCTTTGAGGTCCTTAGGTAACTCTGACACACCCGGGTTATGAGAAAGGTTGTGAAACAAGATTTGGCATTAAGGACCTGGAAACTTGGGCCTATTATGAAGGCTCCCTATAGTTAACTTCTTCTTTTCTTACTTTTAGTTATGGAATTCATATTCAGAGGTTTGTAATAATTATTGTAAAAACTCTTTGGGGATGGATAGTGAAAAGGGATGGGTACTACGCATGCTATAGTTATCGAAGGGTAGAAAACATATCCTTAGGTTTATATTCTGATTTCACATTAGAAACCATGCCTCGTAGATCCTATGTCTATTGTTTTCAGCATATGCATACTCATATCACTTATAAATTTCTGTGTTAAAACATGCTAATAATTAGTACTTTGCTATTATGACATACGCTGCCATGTACACTTAGAAATCATGCTTTAGGATTTTAAAAAAAAACAATGCTAATAAATAGGTCGTTCCATCTCTTCTGCATATTCTGAAAGCATGTTCAAGTACTGCAACACTTACGCATTTAGAAAAATCCTGCTTAGGTTCTGCATGTATGTCATTTTGCATTTTTTGTGTGCATTAGATATCCTTCCATTAGGATTGCATCCACATCCGCTTAGGCACCTCTAGTTAATCAGCGATAAAAACATATTCATCCAACTGATAACAATTCCTGAATCCTGGACATTTAGAACAACATGTTTAGTGATATAATTCAAACAGTTTCTTTAATAATCTTGGTAACTATTGAGCACTGTCCCACGCCTAGGCAAGCCTTAGGTGATTAAAGTCGTTAAAAACTGGAAGTCTGCTTCTTTATGTATACTGCTTAACCATCAACAGGTTTAAAACCAGTAGGCAAAACTGATTAGGACTTCCTCTCTGAGTTATGAAATCAAATCTGTTTCTTTGTCATTTTAAAATCACCCAGATACCATGCTTCTGGATTCCGAATTAATATAGACCTTAATTGTGTATGAGTCGTGTTGTCTATTTGCATTACTTGTGGAGGTACACTTGGGCCTTTTATCTGTTTTTCTGTGATCCTATTTAAATGCAGTCCTATATATTTTGTTTGTCGCCTTAGCATTTTCTCCCTTTAAACCTGAGGGTCCACCTAGAACTTCCTTTATAGGTAGAGGTCCTAAACTCCTCTCGGACCATTAGGAAAGTGACGGGTAATAGCACACAATAGAGGTCGTTGACCAACACTCACTTTAATTATCTTTACGCGGTGGGAAGGGTAAGTATGAACATGATGACTGGTCCGCTAATACCACGTGTATCCCCTCTTTGAGGAGTGACATACCGAGTATTGCATTGATGTGACCTAGGACATCCCTTATTCCCCCATATGCATATTTAGATTATAACTTCCTCAAAAACCTTACTTAGTCATCAAATATTTTCAAACCTTTAAGTAACACATGTGTTCTTAGATTGCGAGTCTTTCAAAACCTTTTGCTTGACTTAGACATTAATTGCTTATTCGCTACTTGCTTAAAAATTCACAAAGTTGTTTGGCCGGGAACCACAGTTGTGGATTCTGAGGGGTGCCTAATACCTTTCCCTTAGAATAATTTCAAGCCCTTACCTTGTTTTTGGTTATCAAATCAATGTCTATAAATGACCCCAAATAGGTGCCCTAACGCACCTTAAAATCATTAGGTGAAGACTCTTCAAATCTTGCTCACCCCTTTCCCAAAAAGAAATGAGTTGTCCCAACAATGTCAAAAACCCTTGACAGACCCTAAAGGAGTTGGAAAAAGAGGGGGCGACAGCTAAAATATCCATATATCCATGTTAGTTCAGTATTCATGTATCCATGGCAGACCAATATTCAGTCAATGCAGTAGTCATTCAGTTCAGTATCTCAAGAGTTCAGTAATAATGTATTCATTCAGTTTAGTATCCAAGTATTAATGCAAGTTCATGTTTCCACCAGACCCGTTTAAGTTCCGGAGTTAGCAGAAGTTACAATCAGGACAATCATTCGAGGACGAATGATCCCAATGGGGAGATAATGTAACACCCCGTACATTCGGCTTAGGTATAAATAAGGTGAAGGAGTAGTAAGGTTATATTTTGGACATATGAAGTCCTATTGGGATGATTATGGGTGAAAATAGTTGTTTCAAAATCAAGATGGAAAGTGAGGTGCATAAGATTCGATAAAATCGACTAAGTTTGCAGAAGATCCAACTTCCAGAAGTTTTAGTGAAAATTTGTAAGAAATTTTGGAAACCCCAAAGACTAAAAGTTGTAGGCCTTTGTAATATCTTTCCAACGATATATTATGGAGCCCGAACAAATCTCTGTGCAAACAGTTATGCACGTTTTACAGAACAGTGCGCAATATGCGCGCCCAGTAGCGCAACCGCGCTAATGCGGCAATGTCCTAGCCATTTAGCGCGGTTGGGGCCTCCAGGTGCGCGGGGGAGCTCGTGGGGGGTCATTTTAAAGCCCTACTTCGTCCCCCACATCCCCAAAACATAAAAACTTGCTCTAGAAGGAAAGCTCTCAAAAAGCTAACTCCTTAAGGGTCCCTCCACCACCCAAGGTAAGTTCTAATGGTGATTCTAAGTTTATTTTAATTTCCCAACATCTTATTAACATGAGTAAACCCTCCATATCATTAGATATTCGATTGGGGCATCATTGTTGAGAGAAGGAACCCTAGAACACGAATTCATGGGGATTGAACTTCAAAAAGGTAATGTCTTCACCTTCTAATTGATTCTAGCATTGGATTAATGATTATAGACTCTAGTTCATGAGATACGAATTGATGGGTTTGATAGTAAAGCATGAACGGTTATAAATTTGGGATGTTGATTGTTGATTATTAGTTAAGGGTGTTGTTTACTTTATGTGTGATAATGAATAAGGTTGATTATAACCGTTTGAGAATTTAGAATTCATCTAGGAGCAAGAGAATGGGTTATTGGGTGTAGAAACACCATTAATAAGGGATATGAAGCTTTATGCCACCAAGTGTTTGATAAAATACCTAAACGACCAAAACATGAGTATTATTTCTAATATTGAATCCCTTTGACTTGTATTGAATCCAGAATGACAAAGTCCGCGGGAAAAATAAATTTGTCAACCCGCACCAACACATCATCAATTATCCCTAGGGGCCTCTTCATCGACCTATCCGCCATTTGCACACGCATTGAGGTCGCCCTAGGTTGCCTGATTCCTAAAGTTTTAAATACTGAGTATGGCATCAAATTTATACTCGCTCCAAGGTCACACAAGGCTTTAGCAAATTCTGCACTCCCGATTGTACAAGGAATGGTAAAAGCTCCCGGGTCTTCAAGTTTTGGTGCCATTGAATGTACTATGGCATTCACTTGGTGAGTCATCTTGATGGTTTCACACTCCATAGACCATCTTTTTGTGACTAAGTCCTTCATGAACTTAGAATACCCGAGCATTTGTTCCAAGGCTTCAACCAACAGGACATTGATGGAAAGATTCTTCATCATATCAATAAACTTCTTGAATTGAGTCTCTTGTTTTTGTTTGGCCAACCGTTGAGGGTATGGAGGAGGGGGCCTAGGAAATGGTGCCTTGGCTTGTGGGACCACCGGATCTGACATATCAATCACGTATTCCCTAGACGGGTTCACGTCCTTGTGAAAATCCTCCCCATTATCATGGATATCAATTCTCACCTCGCTAGTAGTTGGCCCTTCCACCACTTGCTCAGCTTCATTGGTAACTCATCACGGGGCAATTCATCATCATCAATAATAATTCGCTTTTCATTCGAAGTACTTGCTTCACCACCTTTTCCACTTCTCGTGGTCACTGTCATGGCATGACCGGTATTATTATTGTTCTCACCCTTGGGGTTCACCACCGTATCACTTGGTAGTTCACCCTTTGGGAGTGTGTTTAAGGCATGAGAAATTTGGCCCATTTGCACTTCAAAGTTTCTAATGGAGGTGTTGTGAGAGGCCAACTGAGCATCGGAGTGTGCATTTCGCTCCATCATTTGCTTGAACATGTGTTCAATTCTCCCCATATCATTGTTTGATGAGATTTGTCCTTGAGATTGGTACGGGGGTGGATTGCTTGGTTGTTGGTACATCGGGGGCCTTTGAAAGCCCGATCCCCGGTTACCATTGCCACCCTAGTTGTTGTTGTTGTTGCCTCCACTCCAATTATCATCATTGTTGTTCCCCCATTGTCGATCATTGTTATTCCCCCAATTCCATGCATTGTTGTTATTGTTCCAATTTATTTGTCTTTGATTACCCCAATTTTGATTGTTACCGTGGTTTCTCCAGTTTTGATTGTTGTTTTGACTATTTCCTTGACCTTGGAAATTATTAGCATACATCACATCCTCTTCTTGGTCATCATACTCCTCTTCTTGACCATATCCACTTGGCCCTTGGTCACCCTGATCATTGTTGCTTTTCTTAGAATTTCCCGGGGGTCTTCTTTGGTTCACTCCCTCCATGGCATTTACTTGCTTCGCCTTTGTAATTGTTGAAAGTGGGCCTTTGCAAGTTGGTTCATAGTGGTTGTGAGCTCGGCAATTGCTTGCCCCTGTTCTTGAAGTTCCTTGTGAAAACTATTGACATCAGTCTCACCCTGAGGTACGTTTGCTCTACTTTGCCAAGCTGATGATATGTCAGCCATCTCATCTAATATCTCGCATGCCTCGGGGAAACTCAATTTCATGAAATTTCCACCGTCCAACTGATTGACCACACATTGATTAACAATGTTTATCCCTCGGTAGAAAGTTTGCTGGATCATGGCTTCGGTCATGTCGTTGTTTGGACATTCCTTAACCATAGTCCGGTATCTCTCCCATATCTCATGCAAAGGCTCGTTGGGTTCTTGCTTAAAGGACAAGATTTCATCTCTGAGCGCCGCCATATGACTTGGTGAGAAGAATTTAGCAATGAATTTGTCCGCGAGCTCATCCCAAGTAGATATTGAGTGGTTGGGCAGCGGCTCGATCCAGTCAAGAGCCTTCCCTCGAAGAGAGAAGAGGAATAACTGAAGTCTCAAAGCATCCTCTGAGACATTTGTCTGCTTACTACCCCAGCAGGTATCCGCGAAGCCCTTTAGATGTTTATAAGCATTCTGGTGCACAGCTCCGGTGAAATAACCCTTCTGCTCCAAAAGTGTAAGCATCACATTTTTTATCTGAAAATTTCCCGCCCGAATCCTCGGCAAGACAATGGCACTAGCATACCCCTCGTTTGGAAGAACCCGAGGGGCAGCTCTAGCAGCTGGAGGCGGAGGAAGATCTTGATTGTCCTCATTAATATTGGTTGGTCGGCCTCGTCTAGGAGGAGGTACTTGGTTTATTTCCTCTTCTTGGTTGTCATATACCTCCTCCACAATGTTTCCCAAAGGATCCGCCATCAGAACTGAAATGATTCAGCACACACGTTAATAGAAAAAGGAAATAAAAACACTTAACACTACTATTCACGTAGATAATCAACACCATATAATTCCCCGGCAACGGCGCCAAAAAGTGATCGGCTCTCACCCACACTACTATTAAAGTAGGAGGATGAGGGTCGATGCAGCTTTTACCCGAAAGGTCGGGATCGAATCCTCAGGGAGCTATGATTTGGAGTGAGTTTCTAAGTGATCTAGCAATGGTCTGTGTTCTTGATTACACTTTTCATCATTGATGGTTTTGTACTATAATTATGATTTATACTAATAATGATTGCAATTGAATTACTAATATCTTTTTGGGTTGTTTTCTAATTGGATAAAGGCACTAGGGTTATGACTTCTACCTAGGCGAGTAATTAATGGATTCTAATACCTAAGGCAAATATGTTATTCGGGGAATTATGATATAGCCAAATTCTCCAAATTACCCACTCTATACCTCTCGGTAGTTTGAGTGGCTATGCCTAATTGCCTTTCTCAAGGTCAATTGGGTGTCAAATTTGCACAAGCAATATGGGCTCAAGTAGGGTTTTACTCTCTCGAGGTTTAACCCGTTAATTGGGACTATCAATTCTCATGACTTCGTCCCAATTCCTTGTTGGGTTGATTTTCTAGACTCAAGGCCTCTTTCTCAAGAAGGACCCAAGTCAATTAAACACCAATTAGTGTTTGCAACCACTAATCTTAATAATAAAATCATAAATCAACCCAAATATCCACCAACCATAAATATCTAAGCCCTAATTTAGAGAACCTATTAATTACCCACACTAGGGTTGAGCCACAACCCTAGCTAAAGGGTTTAGCTACTCATAATCAATGAAGAAATCACAGAAATAGATGAAGCAAGACCCATGTAATTAACGTATAAGCTAAAATATGAAGATTTAATGTTGAAACGAAGCTAAAATTGCAACAAAAGATGAAAAGAAAATATCCACGAGCTGCTCACTACTGCTGATTCCAAACATAACCTAAACAAATACAAAAGAAGCTATTTATACCCAGCCGAAAATTCTGGACAAAAATACCACTGCGGGGTTACTGCGGACCGCGAAGAATGGACCGCGGTCCGCGGTGGACTTCTTGGCCTCATGGATTATGTCTATGAAACTTCTTGATTGCGGACCGCGTAAAATGAACCGCGGTCCGCGGTGCCCTTAGTATTCAAAATCGGGTCCTCTGAATCTCACCACCGCGGACCGCGAAGATTGGACCGCGGCCGCGGTGGTCTTTGCCTTTAAAAACTTCTTCTCTGAACCTCACCACCACGGACCGTGAAGATTGAACTGCGGCCGCGGTGGTCTTTTCCTTGTAAAGGCTTCTCTGAACTTCACCACCGCGGACCACGAAGAATGGACCGCGGCCGCGGTGGACACTGAGGTAGGCCTTTTGTTGTTCTTGGTACTTGTGCAAGATTCATTCCTTTTTGAGTAGATGTTTGACTGTTTGTCATCCTTTTTGGCTCAATCTGCAACAAGCACAACACGTAAGCCTTTGGGACTATTTTGTATGTAATTGTGTCCAAAACTTGAGCAAGATTGAGCGGAAAACAAGGTAAAAATCCTAGTTATCATTGACGTGTGGCGTTCTCTTCGTGTGTCATCCCACATAATAAGAGCCACCGTGCGACGTCTAGGTCATTTTAGTGTTGTTGTAATCCGCAGTTAATTTGCAGATTACTGTCACGCCCTTAGTTATTAACCAAGTACACGTGTGGAACTTGAGAACTCGCTCACGATCTTGCACTACTTACTCTCGTTCTTGCTATGCCAAGTCAGCCTTATTACACTCAAGATCGTTAAAGGAAAGTTAGAAAGAATACAAGAGAATTGTTAAAAGAAGTTTTGTATTAGAGAGAACTTGAATTGTTTGCTTGATGAGTTACAAATGAATATCTCACTTTATATACTAGTCTCCTAGGGGTTAGTGAGTAAATACAAATTATTACACAAGTCCCTTATTATTTATAATTAAGTCCTTTCTCTAGAATTTTCTACATAGCTAGAATCTTCTAAGGAATTTCCTAGCAATTCCATAGGATTCTAAGGTCTTCCATGAGAAATCTTTGTATTTTCTAGAACCTTCCCACATGTGCTAGTTTATTTCATATTTAAGTTTTCCATATGAAAAATATATATGCCAAGTGGCACCTGCGTGGCATGATAATGTGGCGGGCCATGACACTCTCCCCCACCCAATTTTGTGTCGTCCTCGCTATAAAGTATCGACACGTACACGTGCACCTCGCCTTGGTGTCCCCGGATATCTTTGTCCATTATCCATGATGCCCTATGACGCGGTTTGTCTTCCCATGTCACAAGGTACCGGTTGCCTTTATTCTTTCCCCGTTTGTACTTTGGACGGCTAGCAATGATGGCCTCGATCCTCCACCTATCGAATTCCTCTCCTTGCTCTTCGCCTGAATCTCCTCATAACTCAACCAAGTCTAGCAGCTTCCCAAGCATCGGGTCCATGCTTCCACTCCCTATTTGGCTGCCTCCGTGGTCCTAGCCTTGCTAGAAAACTTGACCCTCTGCTTGGTGCATCGTCTATGTCTGATAGCGTGCAATCACTTCCTAACTTGCCTTCCTCTTCAACTATGTTCGCCTAACTTTTCTTGTTTACACCACACTCCATTTGCATGGCGCCAAGGTAGGCTTTGGAGTCCCCTACTTTCGGCTTAGATTCCAAGCACATCCTCCTAGTGCATGCGGTTCCTTCTGTGTCACCCTTGTGTTCCTGAGAAAAGTTCCTGATCGTTGATGCAAGCTTCTCCAACTCTGGGCATTCGCTTGCCCGATGTGATCCTTTACAGAAGTAAAACCCTCTCTTAGGCACATACTTGCTGTCGTTTTCCGGCCTCTTTGCCGTTTTTCTTGGACCCTTGTTTGTTATCGAATGGACCTTTCCCATTGCCTTTGTATACTCGCTAGCCTTCCTATTTGTCCTTGTCATGATCTCCTCCACCCCTCTTGGTGTTTCCTTCTTTGGACTTGCCAGGCTTTATCTTGAAGTCAAACAAGCGACTCGGCTACCGCTATGGCCTCGTCCACGATGCCTACTTGATGTCTTCTTAACTCATGCTTTGCCCAATTTTGCAACCCATCATGAAGTAGAAGAGAGAATCTTTATTGGACAACAACGAGATTTGAAACATTAAGGTAGTGAACTCACGCACACACTTTCGAATTGTGGCCGTCTGCAAGAGCTCCCTTAGCTTCCGCCTAGCTTCTAACACCACATTCATCGAGTATAATTGCTTTCAACTCCTTCTTGAACTACTCCCACTTCTCAATCTTGCATAGCCCCTTCTCCATGTCAGCGCACTTTCGACACCACCATAGCGTGACAACCCCAGTCAAGTACATTGAAGCGTTGTGTACCTTAACAACTTTGTCATCCTCCTTGACTACCTCAAAGTACTTTTCCATCCTCTAAAGTAAGTCGTCCACCTCGAGTGCGTCCCGTGCACCGTCATACTCCTTTTTCTTAGGGACCTTCACATTTGTCCCTTTTGCAACTACCACCCTTGGTAATCCCGATCATGGTTCTCTACAAATCTTCCTTTTAGCAATCTCTTGTATTCTAATATTACTTTAGTCATAAACGTTGATCTGATACCATGTTGTCACGTCCTTAGTTGTTAACTAAGTACACATGTGGCACTAGAAAACTCTCTCACGATCTTGCACAACTTGCTCATGTTCTTGCTAGCCAAGTCGGCCTTACTACACTCAAGATCGTTAAGGGAATGTTAGAAAGAATACAAGAGAATTGCTAAAAGAAGCTTTGTATTAGAAAGAACTTGAATTGTTTGCTTGATGAGTTACAAATGAATATCTCCTTTTATATACTAGTCTCTTAGGGGCTAGTGAGTAAATTAAAATTATTACACAAATCGCTTATTATTTTATTTACAAGTAAGTTCTTCATCTAGAATTCTCTAAATAGGTAGAATCATTTAAGGACTTTCTTAGAAATTTCATAGGATTCTAAGGACTTTCCTAGAATATTCGTATTTCTCTAGAACCTTCTCACATGTGTTAGTCTATTTATATATAAGCTTTTTATATGGCAAAAATATATACCAAATGATACTTACGTGACATGATAATGTGGTGGGCCATAACACTACACTTAAAAATTACTCCTTTTTGGCGAAATCAATTTAAAAGGTAAATACAAAGGGACAATCCCAAAATGGCTAATACTGCCTACTATGTTACGTTGGGCTATTTTGGTTTCAACTTGCTACACGTAGAATCAACGAACAATTAACCAACAGATTTTAAATGATGGCCGCCCCATAGGCCAAAATGAGAACAATTCAATCTAAACTTCTTTCTCGTAAATTGTGATATTATATTTTTGTATTTTGCTTAATCATTCTTTCATAAGTGATTTTTTGAATATTTTCACACAAATTAAAAAATTCATCTTTTAGCATTAATTAATAATGAAATTGAGAATATTAATCTTTACTATTTCACATAAATACTCTTAACACGTATTCCGACACTATTACTCCAAGGACAATGTAGAAAAAAAATAATTAATTTATTCTTAAAATCTGAAAAAATCACTTATTTTGGACCACAAAAAAAGCCAAAAAATCACTTATTTTGGACCGGAGAGAGTAGTTGCTACCTGAGAAGTTGCCCGTAAAATAGCAATAAGGGTTACAGCAGAGTGTTAAAAATTCAAACACCTTCAGCTAGAGGTTTCGTGTTCGAGCCCTAAGTACAGAGTCGTCTTCGTCAAGGAAATTGTTTACCTAAAAATTTAGGTTTTTCTTAAGCAAATTTAAATTTAGTCAAATCAATATGGGTACTGAATACTGTGTGAGAAACGAAAGAAAGAAGTTACTCTCTCCGTTCATTATACCGAAAATATATTTTTTCACTTAGTCCACTATACTAAAATCTATTATACTAAATTAATATCGGTATCATGATACATTATAGAATTTATTTATAATTTTTTAAGAGGTATACAAAATAAATAGTGGACAAATAAAAGTGAATGAAGGAGTATTTATTAAGAAAATAATTATAAAATATATACTTCATTTAGTTTTTCTAAAAGCGAGTACAAAAACAAAATTAAAAGTGAACAACAAAAAATGAATGGAGTGTATAACTTGCAAAATAATTTATGGTAGTTGAGAAGAATATGGTGGCATAAAAGCTATGCAATAATTAGTCAAAGTTTTCGGAATGCTTCCTACTCTATGTCCATAAATACGATCTCATCAAAATCTCAACAACTTCTTGTTCCATACCCTTAATCCCACATGCAATCTTTCATTCCCCTTTGCCCTAAAAAATTGAGCAAATGTTAGTGCATAGGACTTGAAGTTCTAATCAACCATGTTGTAGATAAATAATATTCACTTTGTTTTAATTTATGTAAATCTATTTCCTTTTTGATCCGTTTTAAATAGAATGACTCATTTCAAAATTTTGAAACAATTTAACTTAAACTTTCAATTCTACCTTTAATGAGAAGCTTTTATAACCACACAAATACTCTGGATCCCCTTTTTTGACTTGTTTAGGACCATAAATTCTAAAAGTTTTCATTTTTCTTAAACTTTGTGTCCAGTCAAACATGTTCACATAAATTGAAACAGATGGAGTATAGTTGATGCACAAAGTTCACTCCCTTTTGTTTTTCAACATAATATCGTTGTCTTGGGCAGCAGTGGCGGTGCCACATGCACCTTAAGGGTGTCAACCAACACTCCTTCGTCAGAAAATTACACTGTTTAGCTCAGTAATTTTTAAAAAATATATATAAATAAAATATAATGACACTCCTAAACTTCTTGGTGAGTTTGTTTCTCTATATTTTGACTTTCCGTTATAAAAATCCTCGTTCCGCCACTTTTACAGCCCCAATTAGCCACAAAATTAAGTATTTCATTATTGCAATTTCAACAACTTGAAATATTATTTGCAAATTAAAGTTTATTTTATAATTTGATCATTTGTTCGACTTAAACTTGAAAATAGAGAATTTAAAACTGAAAATATATTTGAGGAGTATTTGACATGAAATAAGTAATGCTTTTTATTCACCAAACTTCAATTGAAATTCATGTCCATATTCAACTACTCAAATATTCTTTTTCAACTTCAACTTCAAATATATTTTTTTAGGGGTAAAATATATATCACATTCCTTACAAGTCAATAGTTTTTGACTTATAGCCTGTTTGGCCAAGTTTTTGTTTTGGGTCAAAAGTGTTTTTTTGGGCTAAAAGCATTTTTGGCCAAAAATTAAGGTGTTTGGCCAAACTTTTGGATGAAAAAAAGTGTTTTTGAGGAGAAGCAGAAGCAATTTTGGAGAAGCAGAAAAAAGTAGTTTCTCTCCAAAAGCACTTTTCTGAGAAGCACTTTTGAGAAAAATACACTTAGAAGCAGTTTTCAAAAGCTTGGCCAAACACTAATTATTGTTTAAAAGTGCTTTTCAAATTAATTAGCCAAACACAAACTACTTCTCTTCAAAAACACTTTTGAGAAAAACACATCTCAAAATAAACTGATTTTAGAAGCTTGGCCAAACGGGCTAGTATTGCACTAAGCTTCATTTATTTTACCTTATGAAATATTTATTCGTCTAATGAACCAATAAGTACACATAAATTTTTGTTTTCTCTAAATAAATACCAACATTTACAACTTTAAAAAAAAAGGGACAAAATATAAGAACATACATTACTTAAATATCCAAATATACATTTTAAAGAAAAATAAAACATTCCATAGACACAAGTGGATTTTCAAGAGATTCATTATTTCCATTTGTCAGCTTGTTTTCTCTATTTTCCCTGTGACTATTATTGCCAGCTTCCACCGGCGGCTTCCGGCGCCGGTCACCCAATTCCGATCTCACCCTTCCCGGCGACTTACCGGATTTCCTCGCCGACGGGCATCTACTTATACTGTTCCTTGTTCCTCCATTTTGATCTGCACATATCACCGGTGACCTTGTTCTCCTAAATGAACTCTCCCCATTATCTTTTCTTGATAATCCACCCGTATTCTTCCCTGACCCGACCCGCCCGGGAGATATGTTCCGGATCTGACCCGACCCAGATAAGTGATCAGACCTTATTCTAGCTGGAGAAGTATTCCGGGTCTGAACCGAACCTGATAAATGATCCGACCTTATTCTAGCTGGTGATGTGTTCCGGGGATGACCCGACCCTGATAATAGCTCCGGCCTTATTCTAGCCGGTGAAGTATTGTTCCGGTATTTTGCAGGTGACCTCTGCCGGAGCTCAGTTCCTACATCTTTGATCATCTCTTTCGGATCCGAACCGACCCGAATATGCCTGCTGATCTCCTTGATCGTGTCATTTGGATGTGACCCGACCCGGATATGCCTGCTGAGCTCTTTACTAGTATTTTCTTTCGTGCCTGACCCGACCCGGATACTTCTGCTGAAGTTTCTGTACTGCTCCCGGGAAACTTCTTCCTTAGGGTTGAAAATCTTGGCTATTTTTAAAACACTATCATTATGGTTTTTTTGTTCCAAAATATTTTGATCATTATTTTTTGGTATGGTGGGAGTTTCAGACAGAACTTCTTTCACTTTTTCTTCTTCAAGAAATGGAAGTGTAAGTGGTGGAGATCTATGAGTAGTTTTGCTTTGTTTGGTGTGAGATTTAGGTGATGAATTAGTAATAGGATTTGAAGGTTTTTTCTTAGTAGAGCTTAAAAAACAGCCCATTTGATCAATGACAAAGAGGATATAGTAAGTTTTAATGGTTAATTAACAGAATTCATGTATAAGAGTAGACAAAAATGAAAGAAGAAAAGTTGGAGGGAGTGAATGTGGTTGGAACTTGATATAGGCTATGGAGGGAAATGGAGGAGATTGATAAGTCAATGAAGTATTACTACTATATCTGTATATACAGGTAGGATGATATGATTTTCATTAACTGCATGGTAGTGACATCAAATAAATAAATAATAGTACAATACTACTAGTGCATAGAAAATTATTTTCTTCAGTCGAGTGTCTATCGGAAAACCACTTATCTACTTCACTCTAGGTAGAGATAAAGATTTATGTACACTCTATCCCTCTCTCCCGACCCTACATGTAGGATGAGAGGTGTTGGAATGATATGATCAGGCCAACGGAGGGAGTACTGAGTAGTATTGTCCCAATTTATGTGATGCACGTCTAATTTTAGCATGTCCCAAAAGAACGATAATTTTTTACGTATAATCAAATCTTTTTATAACAGCATTGAAATTTTCTTGATTGTTATAGCAAAATGCTATTATATAGACAACATCTAGTATCACATAACATGCAAAATCGGTTCCAAAGATAATTTAATCGTTATAGTAACATATTACTATTATGGAGGATGATTGTTATAGATAGGTCCAATTATGTTTAGTATATAACTGTAAATTTTTTAAATTTCTTAATGAAAAAATTTATAACCAACACAAATATCTATTTGCTTGTTTAGTCTACAAATTATAAGTGTCTTTTTTCTAAACTATGTGTCAGCCAAATAACATCACATAAAATGAAATAAAAGGAGCAGACTTTGGGATTGAAATGTACCTGTTATTGTTTGTTGCGTAGTTTATTTTATTTTATTTATTTATTTATTTATTTTTGGTGTATAAAACTAAGTACTTTCATTACTTCAAAACTATTGAGTTGTGTCCTACATTGTTGGGGAATGGTGTTTTGGTCTCCCTATATGGTCTTGCGCAATTCTCACTTCATGAGCTAGCTTTTTGGGTTGAATTAGGTCCAAAGTTCATTTATCATGGTACTAGAGTCAGGCTCATCCCAATTTATTGTTACCGATGTTGTCCCGCCATTTATATTTACAAAAAACAGTTGTTTTAGTATCTATATAGCTACATTCTTGATTGTTGTGGTTGTCTTGTGCTCGCACATGCGGTGGATTTACAGCAACGACATCGTGTTGGTTTATAAACATACAAGTGCGGATAGATCGTCTACGACCCACGCCTGTTAGGTCATGTGTGTACTCCTTGAGAGCAAAAGTAGGGGTTGTTCCACGATACAAACCGCAGAACCACTAGGCAACTTAGAGCCATACTTAGCTCATCTACTACCATTTTGGTACGGCAGTGTTTGCCTGAATATGAAGTTAAAGAAAACAAGAATTTAAAAGTTTGGCACATAACAAAAACATCCTTAACCTTATAACCTTAAACATATCATTAAAGGTGAAATAAAAGGGAAAACCGAACTGCAGAAGTTGGAAAAGAAGAAGAAATGAAATGTCCATTTAGCGAAATTTAAGATCTGGCCTCTTAAAGACTGAACATGATTGGTTTGCAGTAATAATCACTTTTATGATTAATGCTGATATTTGTAATTTATCCACTAATCACATGCAGTTTTGGGAACACATTACATGTGCCATTATGTAACTGCTGAATTTCTGACGTGGACATAATAAATTATTATGCAAAAAAAATATGATAAAAACAAGAGGTGATATAGACCATTTACATAATTGCTAGACTTTATTTGGCATATATATATATATATATATATAAATTGATATTTTAAAATTTCGAGACATTTATATCATTTACATTTTACTCCTCCCAGTCCTATTTAGTTATTATGTCTACGAACAATAGTTGTTCCTAAATACTTGTCATTTGTAGCATATGTTTAAATAACACTTACAACTATCAATAAGCTTATTAACAACTTGTTTGGATGGTTGTTACATATTATTTTAATAATTTTAATTTGTATCATAATTTTTCTTTATAATAGTGCAAGTCTATTCTTCATATCGTTGATGCGTGATATACTAAAACGACGGCAAACGATATAAGATATCCAAACATTGAATTCATCAAACGATACAATACAATACAATACATTATTATATAAAAATGTATGTAAATGATAAAATAAAATTATTTAATAATACTGAAGGTGAGATGAGAGAAAAGGACAAGGTAACGACGCGACCACACCATATCATTCGTTATATAATGTGGCACATTTTGTCATTACGTAACGATAGATTCAACGATTCAAAACCTTAATATAATGAGTGAATTAGTCAATGGCCTTTATATAATTTCGATAGCCTCTACAGTCTATAGAGTGCATGTGGAACAAGTATATCACTCAATTAAAAAAAGGAAAAGATATGGATTATCAACTATATCGCATTATATATTAGCTTAATTAGTTAAATATTGGTATTTGATCTCTCCTTATGTGATATTCTACACATAGTAGTATTAGTTATTAGATCTGATCTGAATTATTTTTAGCTCGAAATTTACTTTAGTTGAACCTCTGAATGAGCTTCTCTTTCCATGTATTATACGACAAGTGTTAATTAAGTGTCAATTTAAACTTTACACTTTTTCCATAATTGAGATATAAAATTAGTGTGGAGTAGAGAATGAATAGTAAATTTGCAAGATCATGTTAATGTTCCGCATCGGTTGTGGATGCAGTGGCGGATCTAGAATTTTTATCAAGCAGTGTCAAAATTTAGATAATTAGATACATCGAAAAGTCAGAGGAGGTCAACCTATAGTAAATATATATAAAACAAAAAAAATTATCCAGCAAAATAGTGTAATTTTTCGGCAAAGGGATATCGCTTGACACCCCTTGCTTCAATGTGGCTCAGTCACTTCTCTATCATGATATCAGAGTCATTCCCATCAATTATTGTTTCACCTAATGTTAGGCCTCCATATTATTTTTTCACAATCTAGATGTCTTGTCCTGGGCGTGCAAGGGGGAGGCTGGGGGACGGTGGTTGTTAGTGTCCTGCATCGGGTATGGATGATATGTTTTTGGTCTCTTTATATCGTCACAATCCTTACTTCTTGAGCTAATTTTAGGGTTAAGTTAGATCCAAAATCCAGTGGATTGATTGTGTGTGTGAATGTTTTTCCACATTTAAACACTGTTGAAAATATACAATTTTTTGATCTCACGTTAGATCCTAATTGTAGCATTTATTACCATCTTCACGTTTAGTCAATTCATTGTGAATTAATGGTGTGTGACAGAGTACAATTACAACTTCACAAGTCACGAAATTAATGAATGAGCTTCTGAAATTTGATCTCTCTGCTAAAGAAAGCAGAAGTGAAACTTCTCTCAAACACATGACACTTCAAATGCAAATTTAGGGCCATGACACAGCCAATCATGATTTTGATTTCATGGCTTTGTCTTTTGTATATTTATAGTATATTGTACTTTCTCTAGTTTAAACGTTTTACACAGCCTTTGAGAAACTAGTTTAATAGTTTTAATCTTAGGATTATATTTTATTTTTAACTACCTACATTTTAAGAAAAATGACACTGTATAGCAATTTTTAAAATGATAGCCGAAAAATTGTATATTTTTTGTATATATATATATATACATTCTTTATGTTATATACATAAATTATATAAATGTTATACACCTTTTTCGGCTACTAAATATAAATAATTTATAGCGCGGGCTACAAGTGATAATAATACGTGTAGTGTGGTGCTTAGGCCTACCCACCCTATTTGTTCCATGATCTATGGGTCTACTGGAGCTATCCACTTCGATCAATTAGCCAAGATTTTGACCAGATACGAAATCACTGGTGCTCGCCAGCCACCCCGACCTAATTCATGATAAGCCCACCAACTTCCTGGCAAAATGCCTACGGTTAAAAACCACCGACATGTCAAGATCCAAATTCGAATTGGTTCCTGGTCCTGGTCAGAGACCACTGTGTTCGCGCCGGCGGTCCAACAAAGACCCTGCCTTTTATTTCTAGTAGATGGTAATATTTTAGAATATATATAAATTTTACCCGTTATTGTTTTTTGTCATGTAACGTGTCATAGATGGAGGAGAAGAGATAAATTGTTTGCGGAATTAAGTGATTCAAGTGGGTATTCCATTTACAGTTGCAATATCTGCCCTACTCATGAAGCTTTTTTTGTTCCCTCTCGATGTTGGTTACTCATAGGAGTCCTACTAAATTTGCATTAATTATGTCGAGAACAAAGACGGATTGAGAATTTAAACTTTATGAGTTCAAATTTTAAAGTTCTTAGTATTGAATTCATTTTATTCTTAAAGTTATAATTTTATATCTACTATTTATTGTATTTAAATTTTTACACATAAATTTATGCTCGTTGCCAATATGTGTTCAATTGAATCTGTATATAATACTACATATGTTATTCCCTGGAATATCTTGTATTGGAGAATAAAGTGCTCTGCAATAAAAGCAACTTTCTACCCAAGGATCGAACTCAAAACATCTAATCAATAATGAAGAAATATTTATCACTCCACATCATCGTTGTTGGTAAATTGAAATTCATGAAACCTTTAGCTAAAATGTTTACTATAGAAGATACATAATGCACAATAAATGTCAATGGATAAAAAATATCGAGGATGTGATACTTTACCAATCTCATATGAAAAAGATAATGAGTGTCAACATATTACACTAGGCTAGGAAAAATGGTGAGATTTACGATATGAATATCAAGTGAATGTTTTAGATATGGAAAGCACAAATGTTCTAAGAAAGAAAAAATTCAAAAAATATATCAAATCTAGTTGTTATGGTCCGTCATATCATCATGCCACGTAAGTGCCACTTGGTATATATTTTAGACATATGGAAAGCTTACACATGAAATAGAGTAACACATGTGGGAAGGTTCTAGAGAAATATGGAGATTTTTCATGGAAGACCTTAGAACCCTATGGAATTGCTAGAAAAGTCCTTAGAAGATTCTAGCTATGTAGAAAACTCTAGAGAAGGGACTTACTAGTAAATAATAAGGGCCTTGTGTAATAATAATTATTTATTTACTAACTCCTTGGAGACTATTATATAAATGAGGCTATTCATTTGTAACTGATCAAGCAAACCAATCAAGTTCTTTATAATAAAAAGCTTCATTTGGCAAATTTCTCTTGTCTTTCTTATCTAACATTCCCTTAACAGTCTTGAGTGTACTATTTTAGGCTAACTTAACGTAGCAGGATCGTGAGCAAGTTGTTAAGTGTCGCACGTGTGCTTAGTTCAAGACTAAGGACTTGATAACGTGATATCAGAGCAAAGGTTATGACTAAAGGAATGTTAGAAAGAATACAAGAGATTGCTTGAAGGAAGCTTTGTAGGGAACCATGGTCGAGATTACCAAGGGCGTGGTACTTGCAAAAGGGACAAATGTGACGGTACACCCGCGAGGTGGACAACTTACTTTGGAGGAAGGAGAAGTACTTTGAGGTAGTCAAGTAGGATGACGAAGTTGTTATTGAACGCAACGCCTCAATATACTTGACCGAAGTTGTTGCACTAGGGTGGCGTCGGAAGTGTGCCAACTTGGGAAAAAGGCAATGCAAGATTGAGACATAAGAGTAATTCAAGAATAAGTTGAAAAGCAATTATACTCTATGGATATGGTGTACGAGGCTAGGAGGAAGCTAAGGGAGCTCCGACAAACGACCACAATTCGGGAGTATGTGCGCGAGTTCACTACCTTAATGCTGTAAATCTCGTTGTTGTCCGAGGAAGATTCCTTTGACTACTTCATGGATGGGTTGCAAATCTGGGCAAAACAAGAGTTAAGAAGACATCAAGTAGCCAAGGTGGACGAGGCCATAGAGGTAGCCGAGTCGCTCGTTGACTTCAAGATTGAGCCTGCCAAGTCCAAAGAAGGTGTCGAGAGGGGTGGGGAAGATCATGACAAGGATAAAGGAAAATGCATCGTCGAGGTATATAAGAACAATGGCAAGGGGCCATTCCTTAACGGACAAGGGTCAAAGAGAAACGGCAAGGGGCCGAAAAACGGTAGCGAGTACGTGCCTAAGAGAGGGTGCTACTTCTGTAAAGGTTCACATCGGGGAAGTGAATGCCTAAAGTTAATTAGGTATGTTGATTATGCTGGTTATTTGGTGGATAGAAAGAGTACATCTGGGATGGCACACTTTTTGGGATCATGCTTGATTTCATGGGTTACAAAGAAACAAAACTTTGTAGCTCTCTCTACTGTAGAAGCTGAATATGTGGCAGCTGCTTCCTGTTGTGCTCAACTGTTGTAGATCAAGCAACAACTGGAAGATTTTTGTGTGTTTTCTAATCGTGTGTCACTACTGTGTGAGAACACAAGTGCTCTTAATATGGCAAAGAATCCATTTCAGCATAAAAGGACAAAGCACATTAATGTGCGACATCATTTTCTTTGGGACAACATTGAAAAAGGTCTCATCTGCATGAAGTTTTGTGAAATAGAGGACCAGGTAGCTGATATATTCACTAAAGCATTGAGCGGTGAGCATTTTGAAAAGAATCGACTAGAGTTGGGGCTAATAAAATTGAATTAAAGACCTGGTCCCTCAGTGACTGACTATCACAAAATGTGAAGGTAAACTGCTAAAAAGTATTTTGTTGTAATTTCTAACTCAATTCTATGTCGTTACAGGTAAACACGCATGGCAATTGCAGAGTAAACAAGTAGCTAATGATATTTCAATTTGGTAGAAGGATGAGACTCATATTTACAAAAATCAGTAAGGGAACCTGGTTTGCTTGACTCAGGTTAGTAGTTCATATTACATTCATACGCATTTTAAAAGTGCTAAAAGTGCCACATCATTAAAATGTGTCCGCCTTTCTCTCACACCTTTTAAAGCCTAAATGTCACACCCATTACAAACCGAACCGTCTACCCAGTCTGTTGCACCCAATTGTAACCGGTCCCTCATCCCTGTAAATAACCCCACAAGACTTGTCTCTCTCACAACTGTCGGCATCAAAGCCATCAAACTTCCCTCCTCTCTAAAAAAAATCTTTCTTGTGTCTTTCTCCTAAACAATTACCATGTCTTCTCAAAAGGAAGAGTCCCCTAAAGTCACCAGTATCACTTCTACTGTGTCTTCATCTCACGAAGCACAGCAGCCCGAGTCTGCCTCTCCATCTTCACCTAGTGAAAACCCCATCTCCGAAAAACAAACAAACATTGTTTCGTCTTCGACTCCATCGAGTTCTAGTTCTCACGGTATCTGGAAAAATCAAACACCCAAAATGTTTGTTGCGACAAACTCTCTCTCTCTGCTACCAGAAAAAATGGCAGAAGACGGTGAAGAGGGAGCACATGTTTCCAGTCATCAAGTTGGGGAAGTAATTGTAGCCCAAGAGGATATTGGTTGTTTTGGTGAAGCATCTGGTGTGTCTACCACTCCTTCTGCTCAAACGTTTGATCTGAATATTGCATCACCGTCAGGTAATGCCTCTATCGCCTCTACTAATTCTATATTGTTAGATGTAAGTGATAAGGAAGCTATAGAGAACATATTGTTTATTGCTACTGAAAGGGGTTTGGTTTGGGAGTATTTGTCTGTTTATGTGAGTGTTGAGACTCAAGGGGAATAAAAGGGTAATGAGGATGGATGCGGGCAATTGGTGCCTCAAGGAGAATTGGTACCAATTAGTACTACATGGGATCTAATAGAGGGACCTGCTCCCTCTACCAAAGAAGAGAACTCTGCTCATACTTGGGATGAAACTCCATGCTCCACTAAAACACCCCTGGACAGTATTGACCCTCTTTCTTCCCCTCATCTATATGCAATTCCATTAAATTTTGTGATTCCTGAGATGAAGGAGTTATCTGAAGAGGAAGATGATAAAAGTGAGAAGTATTATTATGATATGCTTGTGGAACAGTTTATAGCTGCTAGAAGTGGTAGGGCGGTCTCGAAAGAGCCCGTTCTTAAAAGACCCACTACTAGGCAGCAGAAGAAAAAAACCCTTGAGAGTGTTTTGCAAAGAAATAAGGAGAAAAAGAAAAAAAGAAGGTTGGTAAAAGGGAAAAATTTAGTGAATGAGGAGGATCCGCCTCTAGCAAATATTGTGGATGTTGAGGACGAAAAGCTGAATGAGGAACTTGCTTCCCTTTTTCGTAAATCCTTTAAGAAGTATGTGATTGTGAAGTCCAACAGAGGGTCGTCCGTCAAAAGGTGTTAAGATTGAAAAAGAGAAAAGTGTTGAACAGAAAGATTCTGGTGAGAAAAGTAAGTCTGAGAAAAAGGAGAAAAGTGTGAAGAAATCTCAGAAGTGAAAGGCAACTAACAAAGAGGAACTTGGTTCCTCCAAGAAAGATTAAGTGGAAGTGACTGAAGTTGACAGAAGAGAGAACCTGATGAAGCAAAAGGTGTTGTGGGGAAGAGTGTTTGACGCTGACATTCTTGACATGTTAGGAACGAGACAGCTGTTTGATATCTCCGCGTTTCAGAAATGGACTCATCTCTTTACTGTTCAAAGTCTCAAAGTTTATGAAGAGGAAATTTGCAGTTTCTTCGCTGATTTATTCACTGTGGAGGATGACAATATCCGCATGAAGGTTAATTGAGTGGATTTTGTGATGGATGAAGTTGTATTAGGGAGTATCTTGGATGTTCCTACTGGGGGGCTTTCGTTTGTTGAAGGGCCTGTTCCTCCGATTTTAGAAACCCATTCTAAAGTCTGAGGCTGTTCAGAGAGGGGGAAAAGGTGCACAAGAAGGCCATGCTTCCAGTATACTAGCTCATGGTTGAGATGGTGAAAAAGGTCGTGCTCCCTCGTGTAGAAAGACATTCTATTACTTCAATAGTGTACATGTATCTCATGGAGGTATTGGATGGATACACTACTATCAACCTGCATGGAATCATGATTGAACATATGAAAAAGGTGGATGGCTTCAAAGATGGGAACCATAGTTTGCCTTATGGGTTCCAACTCACTAGAGTGTTTGAATATTTCATAGTTCCTTTGGGAAGAGCAGCAATGAGTACATGAAAGTAAACATCCTCAGTGACTACCTTGGAGGAGTGCGAGTGTATCGACAAGAACGGGGAGTTGGAAGAAATTCTACGATTTCTCTGTTGATTGATGCACAAACTGTGGCTAATAAGGAAATAAGGAGACTCAAGGCTAGGAATGGCATTATTGAGGGAAAGCTCAGTCAAGACAAAGAAGAACCTGGTCCTAGCAGAGCACAGGGTGAAGAGGTTGCCCGCTTGATGACTGCAAATGCATACTTGAGAAAATAGGTTAAGTACCTGAAAGAGCAGCGGTATGCAAATGCTCGAGTGGATGTTCTTCTCTAAGCCCTTGCTCCTTCCTCCTTCCCTCTCTCTTCCAGTGCCCCTTAAACAGTCCCCATGTTAGTGTCTAGTTTATTTGTGCTTGTATTAGTCTTTAATCCTAGTGTCCTATTTTGGCTTCTTGTTTTATGACAATGGTACTTTTTCTGTGGATGTTTTGTACTAGTGGTACTACTATTTATGTTTTTCTTCTCAAATTAATCAATGAGCATCTCAGTCTTTTGCTATGCATGTTATACTCTTGTGCTCTGCACACACAATACTGCAACAGTCACTTTTTTGGAACATGATGTGTACTGGATACTTGCTTACAACATCCCAATGACCTCACTTATACCAATATGAGTCATGTGAAAACACACACTTGCATAAAATCATTAAGTCTCTCTCAATTGTGTTGCCGCCTTCACTCACTCCTAGGCTTTAAGAACAAAGTAGCAACTGAACAAAGGACCAAATCCCAGTACTAAGTTCATCGTGTGTCCTTCGCATTATTGTATCTTTGTTAATTTTATTCACTTGTAATTCGTACCCAGCCTAGTTAGAAGCATTTTGTAAGATATATTTGTAAAGCATAAATCTTGTGTTTGTGTTTGACTAGAGTTAGTCAAAGTGGTGAGCTTTGTAGTAGAGTTAGCTTTGTAGTAGAGTTATTATAAAGAGGCTTGCAATAGAGTTATTGTAAGTTGGTGAGGGATTAAGAGTTTAATTCCTATGTTACAATAGGTTGTAATCTAAAGTTGTTCAGTTTGTGGAGTTGAAATCCTACGAGTGTAGGTCGTGATTTTTTATCCCGTGAGCTCGAGATTTTTCACATAAAATACAGCTGTGTTTTTAACTTACTTACTGCTCTGTGTGTGTTCTGTGGAAATTGATAGAGAACCAGGTTCTTTATACAGTTTGGTGGACTCTTAGTTTACATCAAGTGATTCAAGTGGGTATTCCATTCACAATTGCAATATCTACCCTACTCGTGAAGCTTTTTGTTTTGGGTTCCCATTCGATGTTCGTTATTCATATTGGAGCCCGAATAAATTTGCATCAATTATGTCGAGAACAAAAGAAGATTCAGAATTTAAACTCTACGGTTCATCCTTTAAGGTTGTTAGTATTTAATTCACTTTTCTCTTACAGTTATAATTTCAAATCTACTATTTATTGTATTTTAGTGAATTTTTACACATAAATTATGCTCGATATCGAAAGTTATGTATTCAATGGAACCCATATGTATAATACTATATTCGCCCTGCCCGAAAAGTCTCAAAAAGTCTCGTATTGGAGAATAAAGTGAATATAAATAAAAGCAACTCTATACTCAAGGGTCGAACTCAAAACTTTTGATTAAGAATGAAAAAGTACTTATCATTCTAGTGCAATTCTTGTTGGTAAATTGACACTCATGAAACTTAAAGCTAAATATTTACTTGAGAAGTTACATAATGCACAATAAATATCAATGGACAAAAAATATATAGAGGATGTGATGTTTTACTAATTCATATGCAAAAAAGATATTAAGTGTCAAGTGTCAACATACTATACTAGGCTAAGAAAAATGGTGAGATTGAAAATATGTAACATCAAGTGAATGTTTTGGATTAGGAAATATATCAACCTGGTTCTACCTAAATTAGGGTGCAGGCTTAGCCTTCATAGTTCAATTTAGGAAAAGATTCATGATGCAATTATGATGATGGTGTGGACTTTGAGGATTTTATTTAGAGGTAATTACACTAAATACTCTGTAATATGACTGAGTTTTGAATAAATTCCCAATATTTCAAATTAAACACTTGTACTCCCTAAAATATAGTAATCCAACACTTTCACCCCTTATAAGGTACTCTTATATGAAAATATAATTATTATAATACAAATTAAAACTATAAATAAAAGCTTTTATATATTTATTTTTAAACAATTTAGAAAAGAATATAAATACTCTTTTTTGTAATTTTTTATTCATACCTTTGATTCAAAAAGAGAACAAATATTTTTGAAATATGTATCTCTTAATAGAAAATGAATACAAATTACTTAATGAGATGACTAGAGTTTTTACGTATTTGACAAATATTTTAATCTTTCAAAACATTAAACTTAATAGTGTTATCCGTATTTTCCTAAAAATATTCATATTTATTATATAATAAATAAATAATAAATTTAAGATAAGTTTGAACTAGAAGAATAATTAAATAAACTACAATGAAAATGATAAACACTATTTATTTACAATTTAATCTATTTTAATAATTATATTTCAATATACTTAGTTATAATTATACCGTATGAGGGGTATATGTGTAGGATTTTATAGTATAAGGATATAATTGTTTGATTTTAAAACAGAAGGGGTATATTTGAAACTAAGTCATATTATAAAGGTATTTAATATTAACCTTTTTATTTATTAAAAGGAGACAGCATGGTCTGATAGAACATGAAGAGGAAACTTAAATCCTTCAATTTTCAACATCAACATTCAACTCTGTGCCTTTTGCATTTAAGATCTCACCTACTAGTTTGTGTTTGGTACAAAAGATTGCTAATAACTTCCAATTTTTGGCATAAAAGATATGATTATAATTTTAGTGTCTGAAAACCAAATGTAAATGTAATTACATGTTTATTTGTTTTCAACTAATTATAAGTTTATTAATGTCTATTATAACGACAAAGATTATTCATATTATAGTTGAAACAAATTTTTAACAAGAAAGTGTTGGAGTGTAAGAAATCTTCCAAACTTAATAACTCTCTCTGAAAACACTATTTCTTTTTCCTTTAGCATCCGATATTCAGAACCACTTGACTTGTTTTTGCGTGGAATAAATTCACTAAGTAAAACGCTTCCTAAAACCCCCAAAACATGTCTCTCTCATCGCTACCCCCTAACCCTACTCAGCCGCATTCCTTCCCACCATTGACCGTCGGAGACCACACCGGAAATCGGCTAGCTCTTCTTATCAACCCTGTTGATCCAGCGGCAACACCAACAAACTATGTTGCAACAGTTGGAGGACGAACGACAGGAGGAATGAAGAAATTAATTAGGCTGGAACCCAGACCCTATGAATTTGTGGATGGGAAGGCCGGGGTGACTTTTACCAAAGAGGAAGATGACTTATTGGCAGAGAAGTGCAGACTTACGGTGGTAGGCAAGTTCCCACGAACTCATCCCCAAATCGAAAAACTCAGAGATGAGTTTAAGCGACTTGTGTCTCTGAAAGGATCTTTCAAGATTGGTGTCAAGGATTGGAGGCACGTTTTTATTGATTTCACGGATGAAGAAGACTTTAAGAGATTCTATGGCAGACGCTCAATGCCAATTTGTGGAATGCTAATGAGAGCTAGGAGATGGACGCGTGATTTCAAGGCAGACAGGGAATCCACCTTGACACCGGTATGGGTGACACTACCAGACCTCCCATGGCATTACCATGATTGGCCAGCATTAGAGAGAATTCTAGACCCAATTGAAACTCTGATTGCCTTGGACAAAGCAGCGCTTGCTCGCACTAGACCGACAACGGCCAACGCCCGAATTGAAATTGATTTGACTCGACCTAGGATCAACGAAGTTGAAATTGCATTGATTGATAATACAGGTGAGGTACAAACCTTCCTTCAACCAGTTGAGTACGAGCAAGTTCCAGACTTTTGCTTCTTTTGCAAAATGCAAGGACACTCAGACAATGAGTGTAGGATGCAACTGCCTAAGGACACTTTACAAGATCCGTCTAAAGAAGGAAAGCTGAAGGAAGTTTTGCATCATGATAATAAAAAGAAAGAAGAATGGGTGGAAGTTAGGAACGCTAAAAAGAATGCACCTGGTAAGGAGAAGCAGAATCAGGAAAAAGAAAGTGACAATATACATACTCTAAAGGCCCAAGGAACTCGACACAATGCAGTAACTTCACTAAAACTTAGCAATGATTTCAGTCCCATGGAGATCATTGATTCAGAAAACCAAGTGATTGGTGAAGACACGACAATGCAAGGACATAAGGAAATAGAGGAAGCCTCTTTGATGGTAATGCAAAACCATGTGAATGGGACTAATGAATCTACAGATGTCCCTGCTTCACTGATAATTGGTAGAAATAGCGATGGTTTAGCCAGAAAGAAACATAAGAAAGGAAAAAAGAACAAGAAGGGGGAATTAAAGACTACTTCGATTAAAAAGTCAAAAAAGGGAGGAAGAGGAGTACTCAAGCACTTGAACAGATGGAAGAACAATTGCAAGCAATAGGGCGAGAATTGGTTACTATATCGGAGCTCCAAACCAGAAAGTTAACTTCCAAGAAAAGGCAGAAGTTCAAGTCCAAGGCCACCTTGCAAGGACTGCCTGAATCTGACATGCTGGAGCATAAGGGAGGAGATATGGCTTTTCCCATATTGAATTTGGAGTGTAGGAAATCTCCGGGAGAGATGCATGTTGAATGCAGAAATAGAACTTGCCGTACAAGCTCAGACTCATGGGATGTACTCAAAGTTGGGATCTATTGTTCCAAGTGATGTTATGGTGCAAAACACAATGTTGACACAAGTTGATGAAATAAGAAACATAGATCTAAATGAGGATACGCTCCAACTACAGGATGTAGAAGTCGAGGTCAGGTCAGATGACGAATATGAAAGAATAACTCATAAATTATTAAATTTCGAAGATGCAGACTCTTCACAGAGTGTACAAGATAGGATAGCAAAGTTTAACAATCTTTCTCCGAGGGGATCACGAGGGGCTGGTGGAGCAATTCCTACATGGCCTGCAACTAAGGCCCCAAAAACAAACAAGAAGAAGACAAACACTTTAACCCCTGATGTTTTCCATGATTGGTTTATTATCATGGAATATTAGGGGCATGATGGCCCAAAAAGCTTGTGAGAGACTAAAAACTCTCATACTTCAACATCATCTTACATTTATTGCATTACAAGAACCCATGACAAGTTCTGCTAAGATAAGACGATATCAGACACAACTTGGGGTCCAACATTGTTATTTTAACTGCAACAACAAAATATGGCTTTTTTGGACAGACGACCACATAGTGAATATTTTGGAAGATACTGAACAATAGGTAACATGCCAGATTAGTCAGCACATGAGTTCTACGCTAGTGTACTTGACAGTAGTGTATGCAAAATGCAAGGCTCAATTACGATTGTAGTTATGGGAAGAGTTGAGAGGTATAGCAAGCAGAATTCAAGGTGCCTGGGGAGTGGTTGGTGACTTCAATGTGATCACCGATTATACAGAGAAAAAAGGTGGCAGATGTAACGACCCGGTCGATCGTTTTGAGAGTTAGTGCCCCGATCCCCTAATAACTGCTTCTCCCATGCCTTATTATGTTAATGGAACTTGTCGGAGCGTTGATCGGTGAAATTCGAAGTGATTTTGGTCATATAGTCCTTTAAGGTAAATTTTAACCTTAGAAATTGGGCCGTAGCTAGAGATGTGTGAAGACGGATCCGGAACGGAATTCTGTCGACTCTGTTAGCTCCATTGAGTGATTTTGGGGTTAGGAGCATGTTCGGAATGTATTTTCGAGGTCGGGTGTAGATTTAGGCTTGAATTGGCGGAAGTTAGAATTTCGGCGATTTCGGCCGATAGGTGAGATTTTTATTTCAAACTCGGAATGGAATTCCGAAAGCGACAGCAGGTTCGAAATGTCATTTATGACCTATGTGCAAAGTTTGAGGTCATTCGGACGAGTTTTGACGTGTTTCGGCGTCGAATGTGAATTCTTGAAAATTCCTAAGTTCTTAGGCTTGAATCTATGCATAAGGGATGATTTTGATGTTATTAGGCGTATTTCTAAGGCCCAACCAAGTTTGGTATTCGGGTCAGTTGGTAAGTTTGGTTGAGGTCCCGGGGGCCTCGGGGTTGTTTCAGATGCTTAACGGGAGAGTTGGAAACTTAACAAAATTGTTGAACCACGCTTTCTTCTGGTGTTTCGCACCTGCGAGGGTTTTTCCGCAGGTGCGGACATGAAGGTGCGATAGGCTGGTCGCAGGTGCGATGGTGAGGGGGGTTGACCAGTGGTCGCAGGCGCGACCTGGGTTCCGCAGGCACAGAACCGCAGGTGCGACCAAACGACCGCATGTGCGGCCCCATTGGACTTGAGTGATCCCGCACCTGCGATGCATTTTCTGCAGGTGCGGTACCGTAGGTGCGGTTAAAGGGACCGCAGGTGCGAGATCCTTGCCTTGTTTATTCCAAAATCCGAGGGTTTGAAATTCATAAGTCCAAAATCGTTTGAGTGCTCGGGAATTGGTGATTTTCAGTGGGATTTGAAGAGACGAATCATAGGTAACGTTTCCTAATCCTAATTTATTGTTAGACCATTAATCCCCATCATTTTCGTTAGTTTAATTAACAAAAATGGGTGAAAAACCATGGAAACTTGATGAAACTCCCCCAACAAAAATCTTAGAATTTAGGGAGTTTTTGACATCGGATTTCGATAATTCTTGTTCGAGTGAGTTCGTGAGTGGATGAGTGCCCGGAAAATATAACTTTTACCCTATTCCGAGACGTGGGTCCGGGGGACTTGTTGGGCGAATTTCCTTATTTCACGTATTAGCTTCGAATCTCTTAGCTATTTTGTTCCCTTGAATTTATATTTACATTATGCAATCATATTGAATAGATTTGTGCCACCCAGAGTCGGATACTCGTGGAAAAAGCGTGATATCGGGTTGAGTAGCGCAGTCGAGGTAAGTGGCTTGCCTAACTCTGTGTTAGGGATATTTCCCTTAGGCTTTTTAACTGATTTTCACTATAAAAATCCTGTGTACGTGAGGTGACGGGTGCGTGCATGGGTTATTTTTACTGGTTTTCCTTCGTTCTTTCTATATCGTACCTCATTTTCAATCCTATTATTATTGTGATCGTTTTAAACCGAGTAGCAACTTAAGTTGTAAACATGTCAACCGATTTTTCCTGATTTTCCACTCACTACTACTATTTGAACCTTGATGAAGTATTTTACTCTATATTGCCTACTGTTTTTCCTAAACTATTGAATTACGCTGCACCCGGTATACATCTTGCACTGCATATTTAAATTAAGACTATGGACCGAGATCCGGGAGCTTTTCCCCTGTACTGCATTGCATATTTAAATTGGGACTACGGACCGAGATCCGGGAGCTTTCCCCCTGTACTGCATTGCATATTTAAATTGGGACTACGGACCGAGATCCGAGAGCTTTCTCGCTGTACCGCATAGCATATTTAAATTGGGATTACAGACCGAGATCCGGGAGCTTTACCCCCTGTAATGCATTGCATATTTACGTTGGGACTACAGGCTGAGACCCGGGAGCTTTCCCCCCTGTATTGCATTGCACAATTATCTATTAAGTTATATGTTGTGCTGAGTTGAGAGCTACTTTACATTATTCTTCCTAGATTTACTTTAAATTTCCGTTAATTATTTCCATTTATTTGCAACTATTAAATTATAACTGTCTATTTTGAAAACTCGGTAGTGCCTCAACCTGACCTTGTCACTACTTGACTGGGGTTAGGCTTGGCACTTACTGGGTACCGAATGTGGAGTACTCACGCCCTTCTGCGCATGTTTTCCCCATGTGTAGATCCAGGTACCAGTGCTCAGTACCGGATTCAGTAGAGCAGCAGACCTTGGGATACTAAGAGGTATTTCTGCTGCGTCCGCAAAGCTTCTGAGTCCCCCTCTTATTCTAGTATCGTTACAGTTAGCAGATAGGATTATACTTTTATTTCCATTTTCGTTATGTTGAGCCATAGAGTACAACTTGTGATATTGTAGATATTCCGGGTTTTGGGGCGAAGTAAACAGTAAATGCCGAGCGACATGGTTATTAGCATTATTTTACTTCATTCTCTCTATTTTGAATGGTTTTGTTTTTAATTCACTTAATATTTAGGCTTACCTAGTCGTCTAGACTAGGTGCCATCATGAAACCTAGTTGGAGGGAAATTGGGTCGTGACTAGTTGGTATCAGAGCGTCTAGGTTCATAGGAGTCACAATGTCACAAGCCGGTTTATTAGAGTCTTGCGGATCGGTGCGAAGACGTCCGTATCTATCTTCGAGAGGCTATGTAACTGTTAAGAAAAGTCATACTTTTTGGAAATCCTTATCGTGCTAGTCACTGTCATCAAAACTCTTAAACTCTATTCTATTCTTGCTTACAGATGGTTCTTACTCGTACCGGACGTATTGATGACCAGGCACCCGAGCCCCCAGTCAGAGCCACCAGAGGCAGGGGCCCATGCAGAGGATGAGCACGCGGTGCAGCCCGAGCACCGGCTAGAGCAGGGGCAGAGGATCCCCCAACAGCTACAGTTGGAGGGGCACCGGAGGTTCCTGCTATTACTCCAGCCCTCCAGGAGACCTTAGCTCAGTTCTTGAGTGCCTTCAGTACTCAGTCTCAGGCGGGATTACTTCCGATAGCCCCAGCTACATCCCAGGACGGGGGAGGGGCACAAACTCCCGCAACCCGTACTCCTGAGCAGAGGGTTCATATGGGGAAGGTTCCAGAGTATATCCCTATGCCTCCAGCAGCTCCATTTTAGCATGAGGCCAGAGCAGCTGCATCGGAGTCTGAGCAGCTCTGTCTTGAGAGGTACAAGAAGTACCACCCACCTAAGTTCAGCGGATTAGATTCAGATAACTCTCTGGGTTTTCTTGAGGAGTGTCATCGCATTCTCCGCACTATGGGTATCGTGGAGACGAGTGGGGTCTCATTCACTGCTTTCCAGCTGAGAGGAGCAGCTTATCAGTGGTGGCGTGCTTTTGAGTTGAGCAGTCCGGACGAGGCAACTTCACTTACTTGGGCTCGATTCTTAGAGATGTTCCTACTTGAGTTTATCCCTCAGAGACTCAGGGATGCTTGGCGTACAGAGTTTGAGAAATTACGCCAGGGTACTATGACAGTGTCGGAGTACGCGGTCTGTTACAGCGATTTGGCTCATCATGCACCAACTTTGGTTTCCACCGTCAGAGAGAGGGTTCAACACTTTATTGAGGGACTCCACCCTAGTATTCAGACCAGCATGGCCAGAGAGCTGGAGACAGATATTGCTTACCAACAGGCCATGAGTATTTCCCGGAGGATTGAGACAATGTTATCCCGGGATAGGGAAGAGAGAGAGACCAAGAGGTCTCGATAGACTGGTCACTTTTCAAGAGCCCGTGCACCGGCAGCACGTTATGGTAGGGGTTTTGTGAGCCACCTCGTTCATTCAGATCTTCCAGCAGCCAGTAGTACTCCAGCTCCTTCTAGACCTCAGGAGCCTTACTATGCACCACCAGTATCTCAGGTGCCTCTTACTCGAGGTGCTATCACCGGCCAGCCTAGCAGGCCAGTTCAGATTCAGCAGTAGCAGCCATGTCCTCAGAGGGGTTATTTTGGGTGTGGTGACCCTCGTTATATGATCAGAGATTGCCCCATATCTAAGAGGGGTGCACCACCAGAGACTTATCAGGTTCCAAGCCTTCCTCCAGGTCCTCTATCTATACTCCCAGCCCCAGCCGCTACCCCACCATCTCAGGCAGCTCGAAGCGGAAGTTGGGGAGGCCAAGGTCGTCCTAGAGGGGGAGGTCAGGCCAGGTATTATCCCTTCCAGCCAGATCCGAGGCTATTGCTTCAGATTCAGTCATCACAGGTATTGTCCCCGTTTGTTATAGGGATGCATCGGTATTATTTGAACCAGGCTCGACATATTCATATGTGTCTTCTTATTTTGCCTCACATTTGGGGATATCTCGGGATTCTTTGAGTTCCCCCGTTTATGTTTCTACTCATGTGGGAGATTCCCTTATCGTGGACCGTGTATATCGGTCGTCTTTGATAGTTATCAGTGGTTTTGAGACCAGGGCCGATTTATTATTACTTAGTATGGTAGATTTCGACATTATCTTGGGTATGGACTGGTTGTCTCCCTACTATGCTATTCTTGATTGTCACGCCAAGACCGTGACGCTGGCTATGCCAGGATTAGCGAGGTTAGAGTGAAGATGTTCCTTAGAGTACACTCCCCGCCGAGTCATTTCTTTTCATAAGGCCCATTTGGCTTATGTGAGGGATGCGTATTTGGCTTATGTGAGGGATACTAGTGTTGAGACCCCTACAGTTGAGTCTGTCCTCGTTGTTAGGGACTATCCTGACATTTTTCCAGCTGATCTTCCGGGTATGCCGCCCGACAGAGACATTGATTTTGGCATTAATTTGTTGCCGGGCACTCAGCCTATTTCCATACCTCCCTATCACATGGCTCCTCCTGAGTTAAAGGAGTTGAATGAGAAGTTGCAGGAGTTGCTTGACAAAGGTTTCATCAGGCCCAGTGTATCACCTTGGGGTGCTCCGGTGTTATTTGTGAAGAAAAAGGATGGTTCGATGCGTATATGCATCGACTATCGGCAGCTGAATAAGGTGACAGTGAAGAACAGGTACCCATTGCCCCGCATTGATGATTTATTTGACCAGTTACAGGGTTCTAGGGTGTTCTCCAAGATTGATCTTCGTTCGGTTTATCATCAGTAGAAGATTCGGGAGCCGGATATCCCGAAGACTGCATTCAAGACCAGATATGGCCACTATGAGTTCCTTGTTATGTCATTTGGGCTGACCAATGCCCCAACATCCTTCATGCACCTGATGCATAGCGTATTTCGGCCGTATCTTGATACTTTCGTCATCGTTTTCATTGATGACATTCTGGTATATTCTCGGTCGCAGGAGGACCATGAGCAGCATTTGAGGATCGTACTTCAGACATTGAGGGAGAGGAAATTGTATTCCAAATTTTCTAAGTGTGAATTTTGGCTTGATTCTGTGGCATTCTTAGGCCATGTGGTATCTTCGGATGGGATCAAGGTAGATTCGAAGAAGGTAGAGGCGGTTAAGAGTTATCCTAGACCGTCTTCAGCTACTGAGATCCACAGTTTCCTCGGTCTGGCTTGGTATTATCGCCGTTTTGTGGAGGGATTTTCCTCCATTTCAGCACCCATGACCAGATTGACCCAAAAGGGTGCACCTTTTATATGGACTGAGGAGTGCGGGGAGAGCTTTCAGAAGCTCAAGACAGCCCTGACTAAAACACCAGTGTTAGTATTACCCACAGGTTCGGGGTCCTATACAGTCTATCGTGATGCTTCGAGGATTGGCCTAGGAGCAGTGTTGATGCATGACGGTAGGGTGATTGCCTACGCGTCCAGACAGTGTTTTGGGGACGTGGGTGACGAAGTAGGGCTTTAAAATTATCCCCCACGAGCACCCCCACGCACCTGGAGGCCCCAGCCGCGCTACTGAACACGCTAAATGGCCAGAACACTGCCACATTAGTGCGTCCGCACTACTGGGCGCGCATATTGCGCACTATTCTGTAAAACGGGCATAACGTTTTTCACAGAGATCCGTTCGGGCTCCATAATATATCTTTGGAAATCTATTTCAAAGGAATACAACTTTCATGCTTTGGGTTTTCCAAAATTCCTTACACATTTGCACTAAAAACTGATGGAAGACGGATCTTCTGCAAACTTAATCAGTTTTGTCGAATCTTATGCACCTCACTTTCCATCTTGATTTTGAAACAACTATTTTCACCCATAATCATCCCGATAGGACTTCATATGTCCAAAATATAACCTTACTACTCCTTTAACTCATTTATACCTAAATTGAATGTACGGGGTGTTACATTATCTCCCCCTTGGGATCATTCGTCCTCGAATGATTGTCCTGATTGTAACTTCTGCTATTTCCAAAACTTAAACAGGTCTTGTGGAAACATGAACTTGCATTAATCCTTTCATACTAAACTGAATGAATACATGATTACTGAACTCTTAAGATACTGAACTGAATGACTACTGCATTGACTGAATATTGGTCTGCCATGGATACATGAATACTGAACTAACATGGATATATGGATATTTTAGCTGGCACAAATATTTGAATATTGAACTAACATCAATATCTGAGTACTAAGCTGGCAGGAATATCTAAGTATTGGACTGACATGAGTAGCTGAGTATTGAACTGACATAAGTATCTGAGTATTGAACTGACATGAGTATCTGAGTACTGAACTGGCATGAGTATCTGAGTGCTGAACTTACATGAGTATATGAGTACTGGAAACTTGAATGTTATAACATGGCACGCGAAAAACTGGCTGTACCACTGCTAATTCTGGTGGAAAAACACTAGGCTTTCTGCCGCTAGACTTTCACTTACTGATAATTCAGACACTTGGCCATAAAGTTTGCGACATTTTTTTTTCATGTCGTTCGACCAATAAATATCCTTGGTCATGATGCATATTTGGGGAATCTGGATGGAAAGAATACCTGGAATTATGGGCTTCTAACATGATCTTCCCTCTTTAAGTCAATCTATATCTGGAATACACAATTGGTCTTGGTACCTCAAAGTACCATCATCTCCCCCTTATTCAAAATTCATCGTCTTATACTGATGAATCTCCTCTCTCAGCTACAACACATAGGGATCATCAAATTGTTTATCCTCCTCTTCGGCTACTAAGGGGAAACAAGTCATATTCTAGATAACAACTCTACTATCTTTGGAGTACGCAAATTGAACTCCTACCTGGGCTAAGTGGTGAATTTCTTTCACCAGAGTTCTCTTATCTACCTCAATCGTGAGTTATACTTCCCATACTAGATTATCTTATTAAGCACTTCCTGAAAACACTTATAGTATTATTGTGAACTAAGTCTTTGACATGTACTCTAAATTATAGAGTGTCGTGCAATGTCACTAGCCTCATAGCACATAAATAGGCATGATTTTATAGATTTTCTGTGATCACTTTATCATCAATAACTAAGCTTGGTGGTCATTCTACTCACTTTGTGTTTCTTACACATGCTAGACATAATCCCTATGGTAATTATACAATTTTCCCTCATTACCAAACTGATTTTCGTTTTCATATCCAATGCTAATTATTCGAGTTTCATCTGGACTTACTGATTGTTTTCACTTCACCTCTTAGACTAAAGGTCTTATACTTGAGGATCCTTCCCTCTTTTTTTTGGAATCTAAATAACTTTCCTTATTGTCTGCAATTCTTTGCACTCTACGTCAATGACGACTCACCTTCCAACTTACTTTTGAGAAATACCTTTTTTTTAAAAACTAAATTATTCACATAACGGAAAGCTAATGTATTCACAACTATCTTACACAATCTTAATAATTTAACCCTGCTCACACTGTCAATCTTGGAGAAACCACATTTCGATAATTCCTAGAGGTCATTCTTCTATAGTTTGCTCTCTCACTACTAGCTAATTTTTTCCAAATGCCTCTGTACTTCGGGTTTAACTTAAACTCTTAAAGTTCTAACAAACATTCAGTATTTCAAACTGTCGTGCACTCACTAGAGTTAACCAGGCTAAGTAAATCAAATTGTACCTCTAAACCAACTGAAATAGAAAGTCATTTAGCAAAGCTATGGAATTACTTTTAGTTATTCTTTTTTAAAACATAGCAAATTAAGGGGAAAGATTATGTTTCTTGGCCAAATCAAAAAGTACTTCACTTTTCATAAATGTATTTGTATATAGTTATTTCACTTTTGTAAAATTTGAATTATTTTTAAAATAAAATAATAAAGAAAGAAGTAGTAAAAGATGAAAGGATAAATAAAGTAGCTGAAAACTCCCATTTTGGCCGACTCTATGTATGGAAAAAACTAAATGAATCCGTTTCAAATTAAACCCCAATTTTTGACAGATTCTCGATATGGAAACTTTGATTTTCTTTCTTCTTCTCGTCATTTTTGTTTATTCCTTTTCCTTTTTCTCCTGTCACTCCATATATGGATCATTCCCCCTTTTTTGCCTATATTTAATCTCTTCCTACTTTTATGCAAAATCCTCAAATGGTTCTCATCATTTTCTCCATAAATAAATCCAAAGTGATCAAATGAAAAAAAAAAAAAAAAGAGGACAAATAAAAGAAAATTGTATTCACACAAGAGTTCAAGTAGAAAAAATACTGTAGTTACATGCTAAAACTTTTACAAAGAATGTGACCCCTACTTCCTTTCTTCTTCTTGTTTCACCCCAAGATATCCATGAAAACTTGTTTCACCCCAAGAAGTCTGTCACCTTTTGTTGTGTCTATGCGACCGGTATTGGAATAATTGAAGAGTGAAGGAAGAGATGAAATTACTCATATAGTAAGGTAGGGTGTTGATCCAACGGGAGCATAAGATAGTAACAATGTCTGATACCTTTGAAATACATAATAGCTTTGGATTCTTAATGTCGTAGTCCTCTGCTCTCATTCATCTGTGCATCTAACCTATTCATGCTAGTTGACGTTGCACATGATTTGAAATTGGATTGTGAATGTGCATATGGTCTATTTGTTTATATAGTGATGGTCAAAAATTTAAGATTGAAGTGTGCTTTCAAATTCTATAAGTGGCGCATGAAGTAGTAACTGAATTTTGTTTGGAGAAATACATTTGCGTTACGGTGTAACTGACAGGATTAGAAAAGACGCATTTACTCTAAAAGGTGAGAATTAACTCTATATCTTAAAATTTCTGCCAAGGATCTAAATACACAAAAATTACATAGAAGAAGGGGAAAAAGAGGAGAAAATTGTGAAAATATGAGAAAAAAGATAATTAAGAATGCTGACTTGGGAAACATGCCACATCAACTGGCCAATTCCCAGCTTTATATATATATATATATATATATATATATATTGGTCTCACTTTTACCCGAGGACTCGAAGGGGGAGCAATATTGGAAAACTATAAGCTTTTATTTTTTCTTGAACCTCAATCTTAATTTTTTTGGGTCTTAAACTTGTTGACCCACTGGCAAAGAAATGAGAGAATGACAAGAATATTCCTTATATTGGAGGTAAGTCTTGATGTTTTTTTTTTGTCCTCAACTTGTTGGCCCATTGTCAAAGAAATGAGAAAATGACAAGAATTGTCCTTATATTTTAGGTAGGTCTAAAATAGTCTGTTAAATATACTTGATGTGTGGCTATAATTCATGGTTTAACGCATTATGTGCCTTGCATTTTACATGCTTTAAGAATTAAAATACACTTTGTTTGAGCGTAATGGAGTCTAATTTATGTGTAGGTGAATTGGAGATGAAAGCCGAGCTAAATGGATGCTTAAACATCGAAAGTCCGCTTGAAAATGGTGAAAAGGAGAAGCCACGCAAAAGCCAGCTCGACCAGGCTTTTGCCTGGCGAGGCTAGCTTAAAGCCAGGCCAGACCAGACTTTAGCCTGGCGAGGCCAGCTTAAAGCCAAGTCAGACCAGGCGTTAGCCTGGCAAGGCCATCTTAAAGCCAGGCCTTAGCCTGGCGACACCAGGGTCCAGGTCAAAAATTTGAAAGCTTAAACACTTTTTCGACGCAACTAGGGGTGACTTACACATTTATGGCTTATTCCAAACATATAAATCGACCAAAAAATACAACTTTGAAGGACTTTTTTCATTGGAGACAAGAGGATATCGTGGAACACTACTCTAGAGTGCAAAACATTGATTTTTACATCCCTTATTCCTTACTCCGTAATTTAATTATGTAATTTATTTTGGATTTGATTACTATGAGCATGAGGAGATAAACTCCTAATCTATGGTTTTGATGGAACCTATTGAAGGATAATTTTCTCGTCACGTTAATATAGATTCGCCTTAGTATTCTCTCTATTTGTTCAACTACATGCTTGTTGTAGTTAATTGAAGGGCCCTCAATTAGTTGTGCCTATTTAGTATGTATTACTCGGGAGAGAGTGTATATTTAGGTCGTTGTTGAACAACATTACTCCCGACGTATATGAGGGATCAATAACGAATGGTTTAAAGGTGGGATTAGGGATAATGAAACCTTGGGTGCGATCTAAGTGAGCTATAATTAAAGCTAGCCAGCATAATTCGGGAGAATATGTCAAGTATATTGTCGTAATTACTTGGGAGAGATTTACGACAGTCAGAGTGCTCATGATCAATAGAGAAGATTAGAAAAATTTATAGCAAACGTAGCGGAAAAGACTCCGACAATAGGAGAAATCAAAACCTTAGTTCCTTACAACTCTTGTCTACAACACATTCGTAGTTAGTTATTAATTACTATATTTTTATTACATAATAATTATTTAGAAAACAACCAATTTATTATCTAAATATATCAGAAAGTTGATTACGAGAAATTGTGTGGTCTGATAGTTGTGATTGATACGTTGATTCTCTGTGGGATTCTACTCCGGACTTGTTAATTGGAATATATTTGCAGCGATCGCTTTGTCCTTTTTATAAGGCATAGTTGGGCATGATCAAATTTTGGCGCCGTTGCCGGGGAATTAACGGTGTTTCAATTACAGTTAAAAGAAGTACAAAAAATCTTTGTGTAGTCAATTTTCTTCACTTTCAATCAAATACATTGAAGTTTTAAACTCTGTAATCGTGGGTGTTACAGGTGCATGCCTAGAAACTCCTGAAGAACTGGTTAAGTGTTCGAAGAATTATCAGATCCTGAGAAAGTTTTCACGGCCTTGAATCGGGCAAACAGGAAAAGCAAACACCAACAAAACTCAACTAAACAACTTTCACCAGACATGGCAGGTCTGGTAAATAACAGGGATAATGGAGATAACGTGGAGGACCGAAATGAGAAGGTGGTAGCGCCTCTTGTGCCAGAGGCTACCTTGTATGATTGGGCACAACCCACAACGGACAATTTAGCCACCGCGATTGTAATCCCGCAGATACAGAATGATTCGTTCCAAATCAAAAGCAACATGCTGCATTTGTTGCAAAACAAAGGACTATTCTCGGGGTCATACATTGAAGATCCTCAACAGCACTTAAAGAACTTCCTGCCAATATGTGCCACACAAAGACAACGCAACGTGACTCCGGAAGCAATAAGGCTATTGTAGTTTCCATTCTCTGTGACGGGAGCAGCTCAGACTTGGCTCAATTCACTCCCCATAAATTCCATCACTACTTTGGAGGAGTTAGTCAAGCAATTTTTGAACAAATTTCATCCACTCAAAAAGACTGCTAAGCAAATTGATGAGATCTTGAGCTTCAGATAGAAACCAATAGAAACATTGCAAGAGACGTGGGAAAGATTCAAAGGGTTGCTGGTTTTATGTCCACACCATGGTATTTCTGAGCAGATGTTGGGGCAGAGGTTCTACATGGGTCTAGCGGATAGCTTAAAGGATAATGTTGATGCTTCAGCCGATGGATAATTCTTGAGTAAAACATTCAGAGAGAGCAAGATCCTGCTTGACAAGATGGCACAAAATTCGGGATGGACAACCAGAAATGCTCCAATCACTCCTGTGGTCCACTCTGTGGCCTTAGATCCAGCCATTCTATAGCTAAAAATATGGCCACACTGATGACACAAATGATCCTCACTAAAAAGGTTGAAGAATTAGGTCAGAAACATCAGGTACACATAGTTGATACAACCAATGGGGGCTTATGTACTTCTTGAATTAGTCAACCATTTGGTGGCCCGTGGAATGCTGATAGTGATCACCAACCTTATCCGGGAAACATAAATTATGTGTCCAACTATGGGGGACAGAGACTAGGTGGTCAGAATTGGGATCAGCACAATCAACAATACATTCTAGCCCCGCAGCATCACACTAATAGAAATAATATGGGGGCCATGTGACCGCAAGGCAATATGGTGCCTTACCAAAGGCAACAAGATACAACCATCAGAATCAGCAACAAGGTTATCGTCCACCTCAACAACAACACACTAGGAACAGGAAGATGGGTTTGCTAGACTCGAGAGAATGATACAAGTGATTGGGTCCAATGCGAAAATAACTGAAAGAGTAGACTCACATGAGTCATCTATAAAGAATATTGAAGTCCAATTGGGTCAGATTTTGATGGCCTTGAATAATCTTCTTCATGGGACGTTACCTGCAGACACACAGATTAATCCAAAGGAGCTGGGCCCGAAGCAGCTAATGGGAGTGAGTCTACGTAATGGTAGAGACCTAGACTTGGAGAAAGAGATTTCTCGCGAAAGCAGACCTCTTGTGCCAGTGCCCATTGAGATAGATGATTCAGCAGGGTTGGCTGCGGTGACAGTACAACGTGCCCAAGACGATGCCAACAAGAAAATGAGGGTGAGACAACAGGGGAACCGGTAGTGGAGGCAGTTCCTGAATAAGAGAAAAACCAAATCACAGGAAAGAAACGACCTCCAACACCATTCCCACAGAGATTGGCCAAATATCAAAAAGATGAGCGATATAAAAAGTTCTTGGAGATGTTGAAGAAAATTCAGGTAAACATTCCATTGATTGATGCTTTAAAGGACTGGCTATGCGAAAATGATGAAGGACTTGTTTTCCCACAAGTTCGATTTCAAAGACTTGGCCACAGTTACTCTAACTCAGACTTGTAGTGCTGTTGTGACGAGACCCATTGCTGAGAAGTTGTCTGACCAAGGGATTTTCACAATTCCTTGAACTATAGGTAACTTTGAATTTTCTAAGGCATTGTGTGATTTGGGGGCAAGCATAAATCTTATGCCCGTGGATATCTATAAAAGGCTCGGGATTGGAAGAGCTAGACCCACACCCGTGTTATTGCAGTTGGCTGACATGACAGTAAAGAGGCCTTCTGGTAACCTTGATGATGTGTTGGTGCAGGTTGGGAAATTAGTGTTCCATGCAGATTTTGTCATTCTGGATTGTCAGGTTGATGAGGAAATTCCCATAATTTTGGGAAGTCCATTCTTGGCCACGAGGAAAGCTCTAATTGACTGCGAAACTGGAGAGCTCATGATGAGATTAAATGATGAGGAAATAACATTCAACGTGAAGAAATATATGAGATAACCAAGTGAATTCGCCAATTGCTCTCTAATAGTTGTCGTGGATGTAATCTTGGAAGAGGATGATGAGATATTAAACATTGAAGATCCTCTAGCAGCTTGTCTCATGAACCTAGATGAGGTTAATGTTGAAGAATTGGCATAATGGGTGCTTGATCTTGAGGGAAAAGGTCTTTGGAAGAGGCCACTCGAATTTGAGCCCTTGCACTTAGAGAAAAGGGAAACTCCTCCAGCGAAGCTATCCATAGAAGAACCACCGAAGTTGGAGCTGAAGCCACTGCCCGCCCATCTCAGGTATGCATTCTTAGGACCTAACTCCACATTATCTGCCATTATCTCATCTAGATTGTTATATGTGCAGGTAGAACAACTTTTGCAGGTGCTGACAGAGTGCAAGACTGCAATTGGGTGGACCATGACAGATATCAAGCGGATCAGCCCGACCTTCTGTATGCATAAAATTCTACTGGAAGAAGGGCACAAACCTTCCAGAGAACACCAAAGAAGGTTGAACCCCAATATGAAGGAAGTGGTGAAGAAAGAAATTATTAATGTCGCACCCCCCTTTTTCCTCAAGCACTCTTTTCGGGGCCCGGTTTAATGACATTGGTTGGGACAACTCATTCCTTTTGGGAAATGTGTTTATTTATTTGAAGAGTCGCCACCTAACGATTTAAAGGTGTGTTAGGGCACCTATTGGGGTTCATTTACAACTAAGTTTGATAACAAGAGACATGGTAAGAACTTGAAATTATCCTAAGGGGAAGGTGTTAGGCACCCCTCAGGATCCACAAGTGTGGTTTCCGGCCAAATAGCTTTTGTGAATTTATACGATTAGAAAGTAAAAAATTAAGGCCCAAATAACAGGGGATTGGGAAATGTTCATAGCCTAGGCACATATAATTTACGAGTTTGAAAATGTTTAATAACTAATTGATTTTTGAAAAGGATTATAGTCTAATCCTGTTTATGGGGTAAGGGGGTTATCCTAGGTTTGTTTATAATATGGATCACATCAATGCAATACCCGGTATGACACTCCTCAAAGAGGGGCTACACGTGGTATTAGCACACCGATCATCATATTCATATCTACCCTTTCCCATCCCGTGAAGGTAATTAAAGCGAGTGTTGGTCTCGACCTCTATTGCATGTTGTTACTCGTCCCATCCTATTAGTCCCGGAGGAGTTTAGGACTTCTATCCTATAAATGAGGTTCTAGGCGGACCCTTAAGTTTTAAAGGTAAAATACTAAAGCGACATATAAGAAAACAGATAGGACTTCAATTAAGGGGAGCATGGAAAACAAATAGAAGGCTCAGGTATACCTCCACAAATAATACACATAAACAACATGACTCATACACAGTTAAGGTCAAGATTCAAATTCATATCCTAAGCATGGTATCTAAGTGATAACAACAGAGACAGATTTTATTGCATAACTCGGAGAGGAAGTCCTAATCAGTTTTGCCTACTGGTTTAAAGCATGCTAGTATTAATCACAAGAAGACATTCCCAATTTTTATTTTTAAAGGTTGATCATCTAAGGCTTGCCTAGGCGTGGGAGGATATGCAATAGTTGTTCAGAGTTGTTGACAGTTTCAGGTTGTTATACTAAAAAAAAAGCATGCAGTTCTAAATGTTGCAGAATACATAGGAATTTATTACTAGTTATACAACAAAGTGAACTGTTTCATACTCAGTAATTAGAATAAGTGTGATCCTAGAACATGATTTCTAATGCGGGAACATGCAGAATAACTTGAAACAGGATTTCTAAATGCATACCACGTTAGGCACAATTTCAGAATAGGCAGAAATGACATTTTCTTTTAATGTTGTTTTACCTAGATAGGATTTCTAAGTGTATAACATGATGATTGCATGAATGACCATTGATGTTACCACATTATCTAGAACAAAATTTCTGAATGTTTCCAGGACATGTAAGATGCACATAGGACAGAACCACATTAGTTTGTTTTTATGTCGTTATTTACCTTAGAGATAGGCTTTCTAAGTGATGATGAGATGCTAAAAAATAGTACATATATGGATCCTAGGGAACATAATATCTAATGCATGGCATGATTGGCATATATTATACCTAATCATGGTTGCTATTGCGCACAGAAAAAAAGTAGACTTACGAGCATGATTTCTACCCTTGACTATACTACCGCATACATAGTACCCACCCCTTTTCACTATCCAACCCCAGAGTTGTTTTACAAATAATTATTACAGGCCATCAGATATGAATTACATAACTGAAATAAAAGAAAATAAGAAGTTAACTATAAGGAGCCTACAGTATAGGCCCGGATCTCTATGTCCTCAATGCCAAGATATTTCACAGTCTTTCTCATAATCTGGGTGTGTCATAGGTCCCTAAAGAGCTCAAGGGATCCCGGGCAGTTCTCGCACCCAGATTTCATTACCAAGGTAGAGTAAGTGCAGTGTGGAATGGCCAGCCTTAGTGTGTCAAAGTTCAGAGGGAGCTCAGGGGGTCCCAAAGCAATGCTCACACAAATGCGACAGAACTTAAGGGGTCTAAGAGTTGAGTGAGAGTGCTTGATATAGTTTTGAAAGAAGGTTGAGTAGGAAACGGTTTTGAAAAAAGGAGGTTTGATTGAAATGATTTCATAACAAAAATTTAACTGAGGAAACAATTTGAAAGAGCATAAACACCAACCTCAGGACCAAACAAGTTCAGCATTACACAAAAGACCAAGAACAGCCCAGCAACCACAAACAGGGGTGATGGGGTTTGAGGGACAAATACAGAGCATGTGAGGGCAAGCATGTAGCAGGCAAAAATATGCATAGGTATACAATCAGAAATTCCTAAGGGGTTCAGGGAACTGGGGATACAGTAGGGTGTAGGATTAGACTAACATAACAATATCAAACAGTTTAAGACAGTAAAGTACACCCTAATTAAACTAATGTACCAAACATAGGCATGGAGATTCACATAAAGACAGGTTTCAGGTACACAAAGACATGCTGGTTAGTAAATCATAACTTGACATGCTAGATGGAATCCAGGTCTTTAGTTACATATTGAACAACAAAATAGTAAATAGGAGCATATCAGAAACACAATGAATTGCAACAGTAGAAACATGTTGGTTTGAGAACTGAAATTTGAATTAGAACATACCAGTGAAGTGAAGGCAGTAATACAAAGTAAGAAGTAAGAGATGCGCAATAGTTAGCCTTGGCTTGCAACCGGGTAACTTAGAGTAATAGCAAGTAGCACAGAAGAGAGAGTAGAGAGTTTTAGTTATGAGAGAGAGTTATTGAACCAGATTAGTTCGTGTCCTCTAATGAGAGAAGAGTATGAATATATATAGTTTTGAAAGCTGGGTGAAAAGTAAGGTAAAAATCAAAATCAATCAACAATTATGGAACTTGGAATCAATCAGAGTGAAATCAGCCCAAGTACTCCCATAACTTAGGGAGTTATTCAAACGGTAAGTAACAAATAAGGAAAGAGACCATATATAGCTTAAAGGAATATTCAAACAGTGCAAGTATAGAGCAGGAAATTAGGCTAGGTTCGTCAGATTCTAATTAAGGAAATAGGAACCAATTAACAGTAAGTTAATCATGTAACAAGGTAAGAAATAAACTAAAGGTCGGAAATTAGTAAGAATATCCCCATAGGAAATCAGTAAAGGTTTTCAATCACAAGGAATCAGGGATTCAAATAATAGAAAATAATACTAATTATTATAGACTTCTATGCATGAACGGAATGAACACAATATAAGCAAAAGAGGTAAATCAGGAACCCCAACAAAGTAAAATTGCAGAGAATCAGGGATTCGAATAGGAATAACATCAATTAAAGGAAATTAGCATGAATTAAATAGATAATAGGCAAGAAGTTAGAAACCCTAGTAGTGAAATCATATAAAATTAGAGATTCACATGAATCATAGAGTGAACAGTAATGTAAGTGGAAAAGCAAGAAAAATTAGAGACATAGATGAACAACATAGGGTAAAATATCAGAGAATCATAAAGCTCATGAGACGCAAACACATATTATCTAAGACAAAAGTCCAGAACTTAGGGTTTAGGACTAGAAATTAGGGGTTTCAACACAACAACTAAGATAAGATAGAGAAACTTAAATAAACCATTAAAACACAGTAGAGACCTTAGGATAATACTAAAAAGTCATAGAAAAATCGTTTAAAGGGGGTCATTAAACCCTCGTTTGAAAACGAAGAGCCATTTTAGAGAAAATCGGAGAATATTTGAGAAAAACAATAGAATAGCTCAGAATATACACAGATCTATCATAGATCTAAAAGCATCGGAAAGTTTTAAGAGTTAGGGTTTCAAAGAGAACCCAGAAAAGATAAGAAAACCTCAAAATATTACCGGTTTTAGCCGGAAAGTCATAGATATTACTCGAACGGCCGGAGATGGACGGAAAATGGCATGAAAGGCCATAGGTGGGAGTTGAACCGCTCCAGGTTCACCTGAGGAACTCAAGGTAGTGTCAAACCGGCGTGGGTTGAAGCACAAGCTAGGAGATGGTGAGAGGCCATGGTTTCCGGCGAGGGAGGTGGCCGAAGAAGATGGGCAGAGTCAATTAGAGAGGAGGGAAGGTGGAAGGTTCTATAGAGAACCAGAGATATAGAGAGGGAGATAGAGAGACGGTTAAGAGAGAATGGGAACGGGGGAAATGAATGAGAGGGGGTAGTCATTAGGGGTTAAATTAGGAAGGGGGAGATCTGAACCGTTGATCATATTTGATCAACAGTCAAGATTGATTTTGAGTTGGGCCGGGTAGATAGGATATTGGGCTTGGGGGTCTGATGGGTTATTTAATTGGGTTAGAGACCAGGTTTAATTTAGGCTAGAATTTAAATAAAGATGGCTATTTGTTAAATACCTAGTAAAATTAGATAAATAAATAATAAAAATAGCTAGTAATTACATAACATAAAATTAAGGCTAAACAGGTAAAGTTAAGGTGATTAACTAGTATTTAAAATATAAAATGACTAAATATTAAATTAAAATAGCATAGAATGTATAATTAGGCTATGATTTCAAAGCTATTGTAATTATAGCCAAATAATGCCAAATTGGCTAATTTGTAAAATACTTAAACCCTATTAGGATTAAAATGATATATTGATCCCAGAAATATTTTTAAATTATTTGAAATGCAATTTATGATTAATTATTTGATGTAAAAGTACTGGATAAATTAGAAATAAATTGATAAAAATGTGAAAAAATAATGGAAAAATATCAACTATTATAAAATTAATTTTGAATGTATATATGCAAATTTAAATTAATTTGAGGAAAAATTAGGTACCAACAGCTGCCCCTCTTTACCCGGGAAGGATGAAAGAGTTGTCGGGTAAAGATATGATGGTCAATTTTGACCGAGCGAAATGGATAGAAGGGTTTTAGGCCGCACCCTGGTTTCTGAGTTACCTACATATCCCTGGTCTTACAGAAATCAAGCCATAGGTAGTTCAGGAGTCATCGACGAAGTATACCGATGAAGTTTTTTACAAGAACGGATGCAACATATATGACTGGATGAATAAGCAGCTTACGGGGTAGTTAGGAGAACTGGAGCGGGACCGCTCCTGCCAGGACGTCCGTTGCTCGCCGGATTACCTGCAGATAAATGATACAAGCATATATTGTGCGTAATTTAAACATGATGCAAGTTCCTGTCAGACTATGAATGTTGTCTTCAGACGGTTAAGGATGACATCCTTAGACCATGACATCCTGGGCTATGGATTGATTGATGCAGGATTCGCAGGCCATGAAATGATGTTCTCGGGCCATAAGGATGGTGCCTCCGAACCATGACGCCTTTGAATAATGATATACAAGATTGAAATAGATCCTCAGGCCATGGTATGGTGTTCTCGGGCCATGAAGATAGTGCCTCCGAACGATGACGCCTTTGGACGAGTTGGCGATATTTCAGCCCATGGAAATGCAATAATATGATGCTGACAAGACAGAGCTTAGTCTTGCGTATTGAAGGGCAGAGCTTATCCCGAAAGGAAAATAAAGTAAATAGTATTTGAGACAACGCTTAGTCTCGAAAAGTAAATTGGAGGCAGAGCTTAGCCTCGGAAGGCAGAAAAGTAGCCTTATGCAAAAACACAGATGGAGACAGTGATTAGTCTCGAAAGGCAGAAAGGTAGCCTTATGCAGAGATGCGAATGCAGATGGAGGTAGAGCTTAACCTCGGAAGGCAGAATGGTAGCCTTATGCAAGAATGCAGATATAGGTGGAGACAGTGCTTAGTCTCGGAAGGTATAATGGTAGCCTATGCAAGTTGGAAGGCAGAAGTGTAGCTTTATGAAGGTTGGAAGGCATACTAGTAGTCTTATGCAAGGGAAGGAAGAATAGTAGCCTTATGCAAGATGCGAATGCAGGGGAGGTAGAGCTTAACCTCGGAAGGCATATGTAATGACCCAGCCGGTCGTTTTGTGTGTTGGAACTCCGTTCTCATGAATGAATCTTTCCACAGTGACTACTCCTGACTTATGACTTGTGTGGGCAGGTAGATTGAGATTCGGAAGTGATTTGGCCAGTTCAGGAACACTTGGTTCCTGAAGGCTAGCCTATTTGGCTAATTTTGGTTTCGAGAAGCATATTGAGCAAACGACTCCAGCAGCTCCGGATGATGATTTCGGACTTGGGAGTGTGTTCGCCTCGAGTTTATGATGACCCGGGAGTGTTTTGGCACCTGAATCATAATTCAGGATTTCATAAGATTTGGAATTTAGCCTGGAATTGGACCTCGTGATATCATGGTCCGAATGGAATTCCGAAACTGGCAATAGTTCCGTATAGTCATTTATGATTTGTCCGCAAAATTTGGGGTCATTCCGAGCAGTATAGACCCGTTTGGCGTATTGATGAGCCATTTGATTTTCTTGAAATCCTAAGTTTGATCTAAGGGGTTTTGGAGAGTGATTCTTGGTTTGAATGATGTTTTTAGTGTTCTGGGAGCTCGATCGAGCCCGTCATGTGATCTGGGACTCGTTGGAATAATTTGTCGAGGGCTCGGGTGGGCCCAGGGGTCTCCCGGACTACGATCGGGGTCAAAAACCAGCAAAACTCATAGATGGTGGGAATTTACTGGTGTGATCGCACCTACGGTCCATGAGCCGCAGGCGCGAGGTTCGCACCAGCGGAAATCCCTTCGCAGGTGCGGCTCCAGCTGCAGGGGAGACCCCTCTTCTCGCATGCGCGAACAAAAGCCCGCAGGCGCGACCTCCCCCAGGGCCCAAGCCAACCGCAGGTGCGGCCAAGTTCCCGCAGGTGCGAGTCCGCACCTGCGATCCAAAGTCTGCAGGTGCGAGAAATTCCCCAGTGCCTAGGCCTTTTTCCGCAGAAGCGAGTCCGCACCTGCGATCCAAAGGTCGCAGGTGCGGAAACCGCTGGGCAGTCCTATTAAAAAGCCCAAGTCGTGAATTCTTTTCCCAAAAATCATATTTCCTCCATTGTTGACGACCCCAAGAGCTCCAGAACGGGTATTTCGGCCTAGAAACTCAGGTAAGTGATTCCATAACCCTCCGCATGTCAATTTCTTCCGTTATTTGAGAATTTCCTCTTCTTAATTCATAGAAATTTATAAGAAATTGTTGGGGGAGAATAGAGGGTTTTGATGAAAATGTGAATTCTGATTTTTGGGCCATTGAGGGAGATTAATTGAGTTAATCTTGATCCTTAGGCGACATATAGCGCGTTCCTTCAAGAGATATATTTTTCCGGACGCCGAGGCTCGGAATTTAATTTGCCAAGTATGTCAAGAATGTGTTTTTAAGGGAAATCCTTAATAAATCCTCCTAGAATCTTCCTAAATTTATATAATTATGTGCTGTTTGGCTAGTTGCGAGCCATCGAGGGTGATTCGGAGGATTCGCGCATCGTGTTGATTTGTCCGTTGGCCGGAGGAGCACTTGTCCAGGTGAGTCTCCTTTCCAAACTTTGTAAGGGGGAAATGTCCCCTAGGCTCTTGATTGCTAATTGTGCTCGTTGAGGGGGCTACGTACGTACCACGTGACGAGAGTCCGTACGTGGCATCTATACTGTATATCGGGTAGCCGTAGGACCCACGAGCATGTTCTAACTGTTTGTTTGATATTATCTGATGTTTTGTACGAGTTATTACTGATATTTGATGAAATTGAGCTATGATAGCTGCGAATTAAATGTACATAATATTCAGACGATAAGAATGATCTTCATCGATTGAGTAATTGTGTTACTCCTGGTATAATTGATAAAGAGCAAAGAGTAAATGAGATAATGAGATAATGAGTTGTTGAGCTGGATGAAGGTGGTTAAAATTCCTTCTCGTACTTGAATTGTTCAATCATGGTAATATTATGAGCAAAGAGGATAATATGATGAAAATCCTAACTTTGGCTAGAGGTGTGAGTATCCGATCCCGTTGAGTGTGGGTGAGTCGGTACCACGCTGTCTACACACACACACACACACACACACACACACACACACACACANGAGTCGGTACCACGGTGTCTACATATACACAGATATATGTGCATTCATGCAGTCGCATACACGCATACACGCATTCATGCATTCATGGCCCCCGAGTCATAGGTTTGATTCGTGATCGGGGAGAACTCATATTTTACTAGCCCCTGAGTCACAGGTTTGATTCGTGATCAGGGAGAATTATACTACTATTTTCATCGGCCCCCGAATCACAGGCATGATTCGTGATCCGGGAGAGTTTTACTTTGCATAGTCAGCACACAAGTCGCATGTATGATTCCCGATCGTGGGTAGCTTATCATTATCGAGTCAGCACACGAGTCGCAGGTATGATTCGCGATCGTGGGGAGCTTATCATTATCAAGTCAGAACACGAGTCGCAGGTATGATTCGCGATCGTGGGGAGCTTATCATTATCAAGTCAGAACACGAGTCGCAGGTATGATTCGCGATCGTGGGGAGATTATCACTATTAAGTTAGCGCACGGGTCGCAGGTATGATTCGCGAACGTGTGGAAGCTTTATGACCGAGTCAGTCCTTAGAGTCG
>ML255631.1:175758-197825 GCA_005239495.1 Nicotiana undulata
GCCATCACGACCTGGACCAGTTTTGGGTCGTGACAGCAGAATGGTAGCCTTATGCACGAAATAAAATGATAGTAGAGTTTCTTAGCTGATAGCAGATTGCGGCATTGTGATTATTGCGAGAATTGTGACTACGTAGCACTATTTGCATGTGCTGATTGCAAACGTCGGAAAGTGCAACGGTTTTGAGAATCGCATTTTGAACAATGTTTGTCCCCTGGGCAGACAATATGTTTAGGGATCTAGCATCCCTAGTGCCTGCATCCAAAGAAAAATCGTGAGTTCTGTAAAGGGAAGGTTAGTTCATATCCCCGCTGGCTTTGCTTGACTCGTTCGGCTTGATCTGATGATACTGTTCGTATCATTGGGGCAGCGTTTGCTAAACAAAGTTGTTTAAAAAATAAGTATGCATGATTCTGTAAAAGTATGACATAATGTTTAATTAAAAAAAATAGTTTTTACATGAACCGACGACCGTGACGTGGCTCGAGACATTGCAACCTCTCCTACTACAGAATTTTGAGGGTCCTCCTCAAAATTCTGCCCCAGCTTGATGGGTTGATGTTTCTGACTGTTGCTTGTGCGGCAATCGGCTAAAATTGCTTCGGAATTTTGAGGGTCCTCCTCAAAATTCTGCCCCAATTTCCAATTGCGGGGGAAAATGAAAACTTTATTGAATTGTGACCGAACCCATAAGGCTGCCTACGTATCCCCTCTTCAACGAGAATCAGGTCAGGCGTAGTTCAATTTACAATATTGAGAAAGCATAAAGATTACACATAGTAGCGCTTGACTGTGTCTGAATTGATTGGCTTTGTCCAGACTTCTCCATCCATTTCTGCAAGTATGAGGGCTCATCCCTTCAGCACTCGGTAAACTTCCAGTTGGGAGAGAACTTCCCATTCGCCTCATCTTGATGTGGAAAGATTTTCTTTAACACTAGTTGCCCCGATGTGACCTGTCTAGGCTTGACTCTCTTGTTGTAGGCTCGGGCCATTCTGTTCTGATAAAGTTGATTGTGACATACTGCATTCATCCTTTTTCTGTCTATGAAGGCTAGTTGCTCATAACGGTTCCTTACCCACTCTGCATCGCTAAGCTCAGCTTCTTGTATGATCCTTAGATAAGGAATTTCTACCTCAACGGGAATAACGACTTCTGTACAATAGACCAGCATATAGGGAGTTTCCCCTGTTGATGTGCGGACCGTGGGGCGATATAGTAGTAAAGCGAATGATAACTTCTCATGCCATTGTCTGTGCTTTTTTTATCATTTTCCTTAATGTCTTCTTGATGTTTTTGTTAGCGGCCTCTACAGCTACATTCATCTGAGGTCGGTAAGCTGTGGAATTCTTGTGTCTGATCTTGAAAGTCTCGCACATGGCTTTCATCAGGTCACTGCTAAGGTTGGAACCATTGTCAGTGATGATCGACTCTAGAATTTCGAATCGACAAACAATGCGGTCGCTGACAAAGTCTGCCACGAATTTCTTAGTTACTGCTTTGTAGGATGCTGCTTCGACCTATTTGGTGAAATAATCGATGGCTACTAGGATGAACTTGTGTCCGTTGGAGGCGGTAGGCTCGATTGGTCCAATGACATGCATTCCCCAGGCGGGAAACATTCATGGTGAGCTAGTTGCATTAAGCTCGTTTGGAGGCACCTTTATCATATCTGTGTGTACCTGACAGCGGTGGCATTTCCGGACATACTGGATGCAGTCTGTTTCCATAGTCATCCAAAAGTAACCAGCCCTAAGTATCTTTTTTTTTTGCTAAGGGAAACCCATTCATATGTGGACCACAGGTCCCGACATATATCTCTTCCAATTCTTAGATGCTTACTTTGCGTCGACACATCTTAGTAATCCCAAATCGGGAGTTCTGTTGTACAGAATTCCTCCACTGTGAAAGAAGTTGTTGGACAATCTTCAGAGCGTGCATTTCTGAGTGTGATTTGCAAGCTCTGGGTACTCTGCTTTTGCCAAGTATTCCTTGATGTCATGAAACCAAGTCTTTCCGTCTGCTTCTTCTTCAACATGGGCACAGTAAGCTTGCAGGCTGTGGACCTTCACTGGAATAGGATCGATGAAATTTTTATCTGGATGTTGTATCATAGATGATAGAGTGGCCAATGCACCGGCAAACTCATTCTGAATTCTGGGGACGTGCCAAAATTCTATCTTCGTGAACCTCTTTCTCAATTTGTGCATGTGGTGCAGATATGGCAGTATCTTGGAATTTTTAGTGGCCCATTCCCCTTGTACTTGGTGTATGAGCAACTCTGAATCATCAATCACTAACAGCTCCTGAACGTTCATGTTAATGGCCATGTTGAGTCCTAAGATACAGGCTTCGTATTCTGCCATATTATTGGTGCAGGGGAATCTGAGTTTGGCAGATACCGGATAGTGTTGACCAGTTTCTGATATCCGGACAGCTCCAATGCCGACTCCCTTGAAATCTGCCGCTCCGTTGAAGAACAACCTCCAACTGTCATAGGATTCTGCGATGTCTTCTCCTATGAATGATACCTCTTCATCAGGAAAATACGTTTTTAGGGGTTCGTATTCTCCATCCACAGGATTCTCAGCAAGATGGTCCGTCAATGCTTGTCCCTTGACCTCTTTCTGAGTCACATAGATAATGTCAAACTCACTTAGTAGTATTTGCCACTTGGCCAGCTTGCTAGTGGGCATGGTCTTCTGAAAGATGTATTTCGAGGGATCCATCCTTGATATAAGATATGTTGTGTATGCGCAGATGTAGTGCCTTAGCTTTTGGGCTACCCAAGTCAAAGCACAGCAAGTGCGTTCTAGTAGAGAATACCGATCCTCGTATGGAGTGAACTTCTTGCTGAGATAATAAATAGCTTGTCCTTCCTTCTTGTTTCATCGTGCTTCCCCAGAACGCAGCCAAAGGCTCTATCTAACACTGCAAGGTAGAGTAAGAAGGGTCTACCTGGCTCAGGTGGTACTAGGACTTGTGGTGTTGACAGGTATTCCTTAATTCTATCGAAAGCCCTTTGGCAATCATCGGTCCATTTGGTTGCGACATCCCTCTTCAGCATTTTGAAGATCGGCTCACAGATAACTGTAGATTGTGCTATGAACCGGCTGATATAGTTAAGACGTCCTAAGAAACTCATCACATCTTTCTTGTTCTTTGGCGGTGGTAATTATTGAATGGCTTTGACCTTTGACAGATCCAGTTCTATCCCTCGGCGACTGATAATGAACCCGAGCAGCTTACTGGTAGGAACCCCGAATGCACACTTCGCGGGATTCAGCTTCAAATTGTATTTCCGCAACCTATTGAAAAACTTCCTCAGATCTTCTATGTGATCAGTGGCTTTCATGGACTTGATAATAACATCATCCATATATACTTCGATCTCCTTGTGTATCATATCGTGCAAGATAGTGGTCATAGCCCTCATATAGGTGGCCCCATCTTTTTTCAGGCCGAACGACATCATCTTATAGCAGTATACTCCCCACGACGTAAATGAAAGCCGTTTTCTCAGCATCTTCCTCATCCATACAGATCTGATTATAACCAACGAAGCAATCCAAGAATGACTGTAGCTCATGCTTGGCGCAATTTTCAATCAGGATGTGTATGTTAGGCAAGGGGAAGTCATCTTTCGGACTGGCCCGGTTGAGATCTCAATAGTCGACACAGACTCTGACCTTCCTATCTTTCCTTGGTACTGGCACAATGTTAGCTAACCAGGTCGGGTACTCAACTACCCTGAGAACCTTGGCGTTGATCTGCTTGGTAACTTCTTCCTTGATTTTCAAACTCATGTCGGGCTTGAACTTTCTGAGCTTTTGCTTGACTGGCGGACACATTGGATCAGTTGGTAGTTTGTGAGCAACAATGGATGTACTTAGACAGTCATGTCATCGTATGACCAGGCGAATATGTCCTCATATTCTTTCAAGAATTTCATGTATTCATTCTTCTCTGACGGTGACAAGTGAATGCTGATGCGAGTTTCCTTGACATTTTCTAGGTCTCCTAAGTTGACAATTTCGGTCTCGTCCAGGTTGGACTTAGGTCTGTTCTCAAAATTCTCAACTTCTTTGACAATCTCATCGGATATATCATCTTTTTCCGAATCAATGTCTGTTTGTTGCGTTGCCTCGTTGCATGCCATAGTCATTGGTTCATCAAGACAGGTAATAGTAATGTTGTATAGGTAAAGTAATGAGAGAAAAACGATAGCAATAAATATTGATTCTTAAGAAAATTAAAAATGCGTTTGATAAATTGAATAATTGTTTTGAACATCGAAGGTCTTATTGCAGGAATTGAAAAATGCGAAAAGAAAATCATTTAGTAAAGAAAAAAAATGAACAATGCTTGTTTTAGCCTTGCTACACCGAGGCTCGTCAGGCTTTGGTTGTTCTGACGGTCCAATTCTTGAGATATGCCCCTCTGCTTACGGCTTGAATGGAAGGGCTTTCCTCCCCCTCCTCCTCGAGATTAACACAATAGTCCATGTCATTGTCCTATAGGAATATATTTCTCAATGCGGCAAGTGATTCCTCTTTCTGTATCCCATAAATAATGCCATCCTGGTGAAAAGTCTGCTCCAGGCGCGGTATCGGATGCTCTAGTGGGTAGTAAGGACCACGCCATGGCGGCGACCAGGTCTTGAATTCTTCCCAAGTGTATTCATATCCTAAACCGAAAGTGGTGTCGTGTTTATTGAACTTGATAGGTTTGGAGATCCCTTGGAGGTTCTTGTCGAGCCCTTTACCTAGCTCATATCCCCGCCAATTCATCATGCTTGCGGTCTTGCTATCCCACCAATTGTCCTTATCAATTCCATTGACCCGTTCAATGTGGTGTTAAGTTTCTCCACCTGGTTTCCTTCTCCCCTTGATTTCCAGAATAGTTTGACGACTGTAAATAGGGTTGCTACCGTCACTGTGAATGATCACTTCCTGGTGATTCCATTCGAACTTCACTGCCTGATGCAGCATTGATGCTACGGCCCTAGCAGCATGTATCCATGGTCGTCCTAATAACAAGTTGTAGGATGTTGTTACATCTATTACTTGGAAGTCGACCTCCAACCAAGTTGGTCCCATTTGCATGCACAGACTTATCTCACCAATGGTGGACCTCTGAGAACCATTGAAAGCCTTTACATTGATTGCCCCATCCTTTATCTCATGCAATCCTTTGCCCCAGCTTCTTAAGCGTTATCAACGGACAGATATTGAGACTGGATCCCCCATTGATCAAAATTCTGGTGATGAAATAGTCTTCGCACTGCGCGGTGATGTGCAGTGCTTTGTTGTGACCCAGCCCTTCAGGTGTCAGCTCGTCTTCATGAAAGGGGATCTTATGGCTTTCCAACACTTGGCCTACCATATTGGCCATTTCCCCGCTAGTGATATTGTTCGACACATATGCTTCATTCAGCACTTTTAGCAAAGCACTCCTGTGCGTCTCAGAATTTGCAGCAAAGAAAGAATGGATATCTGTGTTGGCGTCTTGTTCAACTGGTCGATTACGAATACTTCTTAGCTTGTACTTTCCTCTAAAGGTCGTCCGCGCCTGTCTCGATAATGGGTGGTCGATTAGAAGCCTTCTTGCTTGATTCCGCCAGATGTTCAGGGGTATAGACTCTACCTGTTCTTATCATACCATGTGTTGCAGTAGCCTCTTCAGTCTTGACTTTTCCTTTCCCTCTTGCCTCGGCCGTATAATACGATGGTATAGCATTTGTATAGAAGGGTGGTGTGGTTGATATCGCTACTATAATCGGCGTGGATACCCTTACTACGAACGGAATATGGGTCTTAAGTGGCAAGACTGCAACCTTAAACAGTGCGAGTGCATTTGCCGGAGACACGAACTCAACCTCAATTGGTGCTGGTGTCTTTGAGGGTGATTCAGTTTCAAACTCAAGAGGCACAGACATGTCTACCTCAGTATCCTCAGCTGGCTGAATCTGGACTATGATTGGATTGAGAGTAACTGTCGGTTTCTTTGGGTCATCGCCTTCCGCGATCAACCCGATTGATCCCTCGGGACCCCAGTCATCTTCTATTTAAATCATGTGGATACCTCCACCCTTATGGTCTGGAAGAGGATTGTTGCAGATGTTTGGAGAGAATTCTTTTGCCACAATGATCTTGTTGTCAATCAAGGACTGTATCTTATCTTTCAAAGAACGACATTGGTCGATGGTGTTCCTTTCATGCTGGAGTGGTATGCAAAGGACTTGTTTGGGTTAACCCACTGAGAAGGATTCTCAGGGGTTGCAGCAGGGATGGGTGTGACATAACCAGCAGCCTTTAGCTTCTGATATAGATGGTCGATAGGTTCGGCGATGGCGGTATATTGTTTTGGAGGTCTGTGATCAAAATTAGGTCGGGGTCTAAGGAAGTTTTGGCGTGCAGGAGGTGATTGATAATAGGATGGTTGAGAGTTGTAGGTGTATTAAACAGGAGCGGGTTGGGAGTATCTGGGTGAAGCAGGTTGATATGTAGGTGGTGGAGATGATTGATAAGTTGGTGGTGGAGCTTGGTATGAGGGTGAGGGTGCTTGGTAATTTGGGGTTGGTTGATATGTGAGTGGAGGTGTTGGGTAAGTTTGGTATTTGAGGGGAGATTTTGTTCTCTGTGCAACCATCACGGCTCCCCCGTCCCTTTTCTTGGACACACCACAGGAGTGTAAAGCCTTATTCGTAGCTTGCAAGGCTTCGAAATTTGTGACCATACCACTTTTAATACCTTCTTCAATACTTTCACCCAATTTGATGATGTCGAAGAACTTGTGGTTCTAAATCATCATCAATCGTTCATAGTATTGCGGGTCCTGAGCCCGGACAAAGAACTTGTTCATTTACTCCTCCTCTAAGGCGGGTATGACTTTAGCAGCATCGGACCTCTAGCGAGTAGCATACTCACGAAATGTCTCTGTGGGCTTCTTCTTCAAATTCTGGATGTAGAACACGTCTGGTGCGTTCTCTGTATTAAATCTGAACCTGTCCATGAAATCAGATGCCATGCTCACCCAGTTTGACCACTTCTGGGATCTTGGCTGATGTACCAAGACAAGGCATCTCCTTTCAAGCTCCTCATGAATAGCTTCATGCGGATCTTTTCATTTATCCCTACTCCAACCAGCTTGTCACAATAGGTCTTCAGATGGACCCTTGGATCACCTATATCATCAAAAATTTCGAACTTAGGAGGTTTGTGCCCCTCAGGCAGTTCGATATCAAGTTGTATGCAGAGGTCCTCTTAGTTCAGCCCTTCGAATTCCCTACTTCCCTCAACGCCTTGAACCCGGATGGTCATCTTCTTAAGTTCCTCGGCCAAGTTCCGGATAAGCAGATACTTTTCATCAGACTCAGGTGTGTATGAGATAGGTGGATTGAAGTGTGGCATGGTCTCCACGTAGATAGGATTGTTATGGTAGCCTGGTGCATGGGTGTAGATATGGTCGTTTGTAGAGTTCTGAGGTTCTGGGATAAGTAGTGGAGTGTTATTTGGGGTATGGCAGGTGTTACATTGGATCTTTGGTGGAGTGGCGTGATGGTGAGGTGCGGGATGATTCTGTTGTTTTGGGATATTTTGAGGAGGTGTAGGATTTTGAGCGTCGGGGAGGTTGACGTCTGGGACGCTGAGGGTGAATGACTGAAACCTGATCAAGCACTTCGTGGAAATTCAACAACTTCTGTTCAAGCTGTGACATATTCTCGTTTGGAACCCGAATACCCTGGCCATCAGTGGCCGCTATCCGTTCAATCGTGTTTTCCTCTCTGATGTTGCTTGAATCTTCCATTTTCTTTTTGCCTTTTCCTTTAGGAGGACTAGGAGGAGTGGGTGGAGGGCCCCTGGATCTTGTGAGATAAAATGATGATGCCAGAGTGCACGAACTAACCTTTGGGGAGGGAAACAAAAGAAAGAAAACAAAAACAAAAACAAAAGGTAGTCAAGTTTGCGAGGATTATGAAAAAGTATTGCAGTATTTAAACACGTTGTACGAGAATGTAAAGCGCGTCCTAATTTGGGAACCTATTTGTGCCTGAGGTAGGCTTAGCGACAAATTGATTTGGAAACCTTAAATGCTAAATGCCTCATTTCATTGATAAGAAATAGACGAATCCCAAAATGACACAAAATAAATAAGAAATAAAGGTCACTAATGGCCATTGGCCTTATTACATTGATAAAGAAAAAAAGACATTCCTATCTACTTGGTCCCAAAAGGACCTTCGCCAGACTCGGCATTCTTGGCTCCCTCGAACAGATTCCCCAACTCGCGAAGTCCTAGCAATAGGTAAGCTCGGGCTAGATGTCCACCTTCGTTCCCTTCAGCCTTTTTGACAGTCTTCGACCCTCTTGAGGAATTTACCCTCCAGCTCGACTATGCCTCGTTCCAAGTAACCCAGCTAAGGCAGCAACCTATATCATCATGTTGTTAGGATGGATGTCCAGGAAGAATGATAGATTACCCAGATATTGTTTTATGAGCGTTTTGTCGCTAGAATGCAGATCTTCCCATCAACTCAGCAATTTTGGGTGAATGTTGGTGACCATGCCGAATCTGGGGACTTCGTGCCTCTTATTTCTGCAAGGTAAACAAGGTTAGGCCCTTACCCCCACCAAACTCGACTATTTAACATCAACAATTAACATGAAGCATTTAATTCTCCAAATAAATGCACAGAACGTGGTGATGTCCGTTTGGGTTTATGGAGACCCAGTGGACTTTTGGACAAGGCTATCTTAAAGGCTATTGTGTGGACAACACGTTAGCCTTGCTAGGTTTGACCATGATGCATGCAACTGGATAATGGAGTAAGGTTTTCTATGGGGTTTTAGACTGGTACCCTTGAGCAGACAATTCAAGGGGGAAAGGCACGGAACCGTCGACTGCACCGCTGATCGACTAGTTTTACCGCAAATAAGCCTTTCCGAATTTAAGGGGTAATGATATAGGAAGGGCGAAACCACTCATCAAGCGTTGCTATAGGATTTTGTTTGGCACGAGTGGAGTATGAAAAATGCAATAAACAGTAAACACGTAGTCACGTATTTGCACGTTTATGAAAGCAGTAAATACAACAGTTTATAATTTAAAGTGGTTACAAAGGAAGGAAACAAGAAAGATATGTCAGTTACTTTTGAGAGAAATTAAATGCTTAAAGGAAATAAACAAGTAATTGCTCATGGGAAGAGGTACAAATTCACAAAACAATTTGAAAATGGTAAAAGCCTAAAATCCCCAGCAGAGTCGCCATGCTGTCGCACCCCCTTTTTCCCCAAGCACTCCTTTCGGGGCCCGGTTTAAAAGGGTTTAATGACATTGGTTGGGACAACTCATTACTTTTGGAAAAGGGGTTTATTTATTTGAAGAGTCTCCACCTAACGATTTAAAGGTGCGTTAGGGCACCTATTGGGGTTCATTTACAACTAAGTTTGATAACCAGAGACAGGGTAAGGGCTTGAAATTATCCTACGGGGAAGGTGTTAGGCACCCCTCAGGATCCACAAGTGTGGTTCCCAGCCAAATAGCTTTTGTGAATTCGTACGATTAGCAAGTAAACAATTATGTCCCAAATAATAGGGGATTGGGAAATGTTCATAGCCTAGGCACATATAAGTAACGACTTTGAAAATGTTTAATAACTAATGGATTTTTGAAAAGGGATATAGTCTAAGCCTGTTTATGGGGTAAGGGGGGTATCTTAGGTTTGTTTATAATATGGATCACATCAATGCAATACTCGGTATGACACTTCTCAAAGAGGGGCTACACGTGGTATTAGCGCACCGGTCATCATATCCATATCTACCCTTTCCCACCCCGCGAAGGTAATTAAAGCGAGTGTTGGTCTCGACCTATATTGCATGTTGTTACTCGTCCCATCCTATTAGTTCTGGAGGAGTTTAGGACTTATATCCTATAAAGGAGGTTCTAGGCGGACCCTTAAGTTTTAAAAGGTAAAATACTAAAGCGACATATAAGAAAACAGATAGGACTTCAATTAAGGGGAGCATGGAAAACAAATAGAAGGCTCAGGTATACCTACACAAATAATACACATAAACAACATGACTCATACACTGTTTAGGTCCAGATTCAAATTCAGATCCAAAGCATGGTATTAAGTGATAACAACAGAGACAAATTTTATTGCATAACTCGAAGAGGAAGTCCTAATCAGTTTTTCCTACTGGTTTTAAGCATGCTGGTATTAATCACAAGAACACAGTCCCAGTATTTATTTTTTAAGGTTGATTACCTAAGTCTTGCCTAGGCGTGGGAGGATATGCAATAGTTGTTCAGAGTTGTTGACAGTTTCAGGTTGTTATACTAAAAAAAAGCATGAAGTTCTAAATGTTGCAAAATACATAGGAATTTATTACTAGTTATTAGAACAAAGTGAACTGTTTCATACTCAGTAATTAGACTAAGTGTGATTGGACGATTGTGATCCTAGAACATGATTTCTAATGCAGGAACATGCAGAATAACTTGAAACAGGATTTCTAAATGCATACCACGTTATGCACAGTTTCAGAATAGGCAAATATGACATTTTATTTTAATGTTGTTTTACCTAGACAGGATTTTTGTAAGTGTATAACATGATGATTGTTCGAATGACCACTGATGTTAACACGTTTATCTAGAACAAAATTTTTGAATATTTTCAGGACATGTAAAATGCACATATGACAGAATCACATTAGTTTGTTTTTATGTCGTTATTTACCTTAGAGATAGGGTTACTAAGTGATGATGAGATGATAAACAAATAGTACATATATGGATCCTAGGGAACATGATATGTAATGCATGGCATCCTTGGCATATATTATACCTAATCATGGCTGCTATTGCTCACAGAAGAAAAGTAGACCTATGAGCATGATTTCTACCCTTGACTATACTACCGCATACTTAGTACCCACCCTTTTTCACTATCCAACCCCAGAGTTGCTTTACAAATAATTATTATAGGCCATCGGATATGAATTACATAACTGAAATAAAAGAAAATAAGAAGTTAACTATGGGGAGCCTACAGTATAGGCCCGGATCTCCATGTCCTCAATCCCAAGATATTTCACAGCATTTCTCATAATCCGGGTGTGTCAGAGTTCCCTGAAGACCTCAAGGAATCCCGGGCAGTTCTCGCACCCAGATTTCATTACCAAGGTAGAGTAAGTGCAGTGTGGAATGGCCATACTTACTGTGTAAAAGCTCAGAGGGAGCTCAGGGGGTCCCAAAGTAATGCTCACACAAAGGAGGCAGAACTTATGGGGTCTAAGAGTTGAGTGAGAGTGCTTGACATAGTTTTGAAAAAAGGTTGAGTAGGAAACAATTTTGAAAAAAGGAGGTGTGATTGAATTGATTTCATAACAAAAGTTTAACTGAGGAAACAATTTGAAAGAGCATAAACACCAACCGCAGGACCAAACAAGTTCAACATCACACAAAGGACCACGAACAGTCCAGCAACCACAAGCAGGGGTGATGGGGTTTGAGGGACAAACACAGAGCATGTGAGAACAAGCATGTAACAGGCAGAAATATGCATAGGTATACAATTAGAAGTTCCTAAGGGGTTCAGGGAACTGGGGATACAATAGCGTATAAGATTAGACTAACATAACAGTATCAAACAGTTTAAGATAGTAAAGTACACCCTAATTAAACTAATGTACCAAACATAGGCATGGAGATTCACATAAAGACAGGTTTCAGGTACACAAAGACATGATGGTTAGTAAAGCATAACTTGACAGGCTAGATGGAATCCAGGACTTTAATTACATCTTGAACAACAAAATAGTAACTAGAAGCATATCAGAAACACAATGAATTGTAACAGTAATAGAAACATGTTGGTTTGAGAACTGAAATTTGAATTAGAACATATCAGTGAAGTGAAGGCAGTAATACAAAGTAAGAAGTAAGAGATGCGCAATAGTTAGCCTTGGCTTGCAGCCGGCTAACTTAAAGTAATAGCAAGTAGCACAGAAGAGAGAATAGAGAGTTTTAGTTATGAGAGAGAGTTATTGAACCATATTAGTTCGTGTCCTCTATGAGAGAAGAGTATGCATATATATAGTTTAGAAAGCTGGGTGAAAAGTAAGGTAAAAATCAGAATCAATCAACAATTATGGAACTTGGTATCAATCAGAGTGAAATCAGCACAAGTACTCCCATAATTAAGGGAGTTATTCAAACGGTAAGTAACAAATAAGGAAAGAGACCATATATAGCTTAAAGGAATATTCAAACAGTGCAAGTATAGAGCAGGTAATTAGGCTAGGTTTGTCAGATTCTAATTAAGGAAATAGGAACAAATTAACAGTAAGTTAATCATGTAACAAGGTAAGAAATAAACTAAGGTCGGAAATTAGTAAGAATATCCCCATAGGAAATCAGTAAAGGTTTTCAATCACAAGGAATCAGGGATTCAAATAATAGAAAATAATACTAATTACTATAGACTTCTATGCATGAACGGAATGAACACAATATAAGCAAAAGAGATAAATGAGTAACCCTAAAAAAGTAAAATTGCAGAGAATCAGGGATTCGAATAGGAATAACATCAATTAAAGGAAATTAGCATGAATTAAATAGATAATAGTCAAGAAGTTAGAAACCCTAGTAGTGAAATCATACGAAATTAGGGATTCACATGAATCACAGAGTGAACAGTAATTTAAGCGGAAAAGAAATAAAAATTAGAGACATAGATGAACAACATAGGGTAAAATATCAGAGAATCATAAAGCTCATGAGACGCAAACACATATTATCTAAGACAAAAACCAGGAACTTAGGGTTTAGGACTAGAAATTAGGGGTTACAACACAACAACTTAGATAAGATAGAGAAACTTAAATAAACCATTAAAACACAGTAGAGACCTTAGGATAATACTGAAAAGTCATAGTTAAATCGATCATGAAACCCTAGTTTGAAAACGAAGAGCCATTTTAGAGAAAATCGGAGAATCTTTGAGAAAAACAATGGAATAGCTCAGAATATACACAGATCTATCATATATCTAAAAGAATCGGAAAGTTTTAAGAGTTAGGGTTTCAAAGAGAACCCAGAAAAGATAGGAAAACATCAAAATATTACCAGTTTTAGCTGGAAAGTCATAGATCTTACTCTAACGGCCGGAGATGGCCGGAAAATGGCATGAAAGGCCATAGGTGGGAGAACCGCTCCAGGTTCACCTGAGGACCTCAGGGTAGTGTCAAACTGGCGTGGCATGAAGAAGAGGCTAGAAGATGGTGAGAGGCCATGGTTACTGGCGTGGCATGAAGAAGAGGCTAGAAGATGGTGAGAGGCCATGGTTTCCGGCGAGGGAGGTGGCCGGAGAAGATGGACAGAGTCAAACGGAGATGAGGGAAGGTGGAAGGTTCTAGAGAGAACCAGAGATATAGAGAGGGAGATAGAGAGACGGTTGAGAGAGAATGGGGACGGGGGAAATGAATTGGGGGGGTTAGTCATTAGGGGTTAAATTAGGAAGGGGGAGATCTGGACCGTTGATCAAATTTGACCAACGGTCAAGATTGACTCTGAGTTGGGCCGGGTAGATAGGATATTGGGCTTGGGAGTCTGATGGTTATTTAATCTGGTTAGAGACCAGGTTTAATTTAGGCTAAAATTTAAATAAAGATGGCTATTTGTTAAATACCCATTAAAATTAGATAAATAATTAATAAAAATAGCTCATAAAATGAAATTAAGGCTAAATAGGTGAAATTAAGGGGATTAACTAGTATTTTAAATATAAATTACTAATTATTGAATTAAAATAGCATAAAATGTATAATTAGACTATGATTGTAAAGCTATTGTAATTATAACCAAATAATGCCAAATTAGCTAATTTGTGAAATACTTAAATCCTAATAGGATTAAAATGATATATTGAACCATGAAATATTTTGAAATTATTTGCAATGTAATTTATGATTAATCATTGGATGTAAAAGTATTGGATAAAATAAATTGATAAAAAATGTGAAAATTATGGAAAAGTACCAACTATTATAAAACTGATTTTGAAGGTATATATTCAAATTTAAAATAATTTGAGGAAAAATTGGGTATCCACTATTAATTGGTTAGATGCGGGAATCATATTCCCCATCTCTGACAGCAATTGGGTTAGCCAGTGCAATGTGTACCTAAGAAGAGTGGAATGACGGTAGTGAAAAATGATAAGAATGAATTGATCTCTACACGAACCGTCACATGCTGGAAAATCTGTATGGATTACAGAAAGTTGAATTTGGCCACCATGAAAGACCATTTACCACTTCCATTCATTGATAAGATGTTAGACAGACTGGCAGGGAGGTTCCATTTTTATTTTTTGGCTGGCTACTCAAGATACAATCAGATCTCTATTGCACCAGATGATAGAGAGAAGACCTCGTTCACCTGCCCCTATGGGATTTTTGCTTTTCGGAGAATGCCATTTGGCCTATGCAACGCACCTGCCACATTTCAAAGGTGCGTGATGGCCATATTCATAGACATGGTAGAAGAAATAATGGAGCCTTTCATGGATGATTTCTCAGTAGTGGAAAATTCATTCGATGATTGCCTTAAGAATCTGAAGAGAGTGTTGAAAAGGTGTATAGAGACTAATTTGGTACTAAACTGGGAGAAGTGCCATTTCATGGTACAAGAGGGTATAGTCTTAGGACACTTGGTATCAAGAAAGGGCAATGAGGTGGATCGCACGAAAGTTGATGTGATAGCAAAACTTCCACCACCCACATCCGTCAAATAAATCAGAAGTTTCCTTGGGCATGCCGGTTTCTACCGGAGATTTATGACTTTTCCAAAATTGCTAACCCCTTGTGTAAATTGCTAGAAAAAGATCACTCGTTCATGTTTTCTGATGATTGCAGGGTAGAATTTGAGGAATTGAAGAAGAGACTGGTCACAACACCTATCATTGTTGCCCCTGACTGGGAGCAACCATTCGAGTTAATGTGTGATGCAAGTGACTATGCAGTGGGAGCAGTGCTAGGAAAACATAAAGGTAAAATCATGCACCCAATTTACTACGCAAGTAGAACGTTGAGTGGATCCCAATTGAACTACACTGTGATTGAAAATGAGATGTTGGCAGTAGTGTTCGCGTTAGACAAGTTCAGATCGTACCTGATAAGCTCGAAGGTAATTGTCTATACTGATCATGCTGCTCTCAAGTACCTGATCGAAAAGAAAGAGTCAAAATTGCGCCTGATTCGTTGGGTGCTGCTGCTACAAGAATTTGACTTGGAGATTCGTGACCGAAAAGGCATGGAAAATCAAGTTGCTGATCACTTATCGAGACTGGAAGGAGCTGAAAAGGAAATTGAGGTAGAAGAAATTCTGGAAACCTTTCCAGATGAGAAGCTACTCACCACGAGCCTTGAGAAAGTTCCATGATATGCAGACATTGCAAACTACCTAGCGAGCGGTATAGTTCCTTATGACCTTTCCTCTGTGCAAAAGAAAAAGTTTTATAGTGATTTCCGCATGTATTATTAGGATGAACCTTATATGTTTAGGATTTGTGTTGACAACATGATCCGGAGGTGTGTCCCCGAGATAGATCAGTCTTCTGTTTTACAAGCATGTCACGCATTGACATATGATGGACATTTTAGAGGAGTCAGGATAGCCGCGAAAGTTCTGAAAGCAAGTTTCTACTGGCCAATAGTATTTAAGGATGCACACTTATGGGTAAAGGACTGTGATGAATGCCAGCGAACCGGTAACATTTCCCGCCACCATGAGATGCCCATGAACCCAATTCAGGAGGTTGAAGTGTTCGACGTATGGGGAATAGACCTCATGGGTCCCTTTGTCAATTCATATGGTAATAAGTACATACTTATTGTTGTAGACTACGTGTCCAAATGGGTGGAAGCAGTAGCACTCCCCATCAATGATGCAAGGGTGGTGATTGGGTTTTTGAAAAAGAACATATTCACTCGTATCGGCACCCCAAGGGCCATAATTGGTGACAGAGGCACTCATTTTTGTAATCCAGCCTTGGAGAAGTTGCTAGAGAAGTATAATGTACGCCACAAGGTGGCCACTCCATATCATCCTCAGGCAAGTTGGCAAGTAGAAGTGTCAAACAGAGAGATAAAGAGTGTGTTAACCAAAACCGTAAATGCCACAAGAACGGACTGGGCGAAAAAGTTAGATGATGCACTCTCGGCTTATAGAATTGCTTTCAAAACACCAATTGGAATGTCACCATACAATTTGGTGTTTGGGAAGGCTTATCACTTGCCGGTGGAGTTAGATCATAGAGCATGGTGGGCGATGAAACAGTTGAATCTAGACATTGATGCTGCAGGAACAAGTAGAGTCACAGAGTTGCATGAACTGGATGAGTTCCGCTATCTCGCTTTTGAGAGCACGAGATTATACAAAGAGAGAATGAAGAGGCTACATGATAAGAACATTATTGAGTGGAATTTCAAACCCGGAGATATGGAATTGCTTTACAATTAAAGATTAAGGCTATTTCCGGGCAAACTAAAGTCACGATGGTCAGGCTCATTTCGTGTGGCTGAAGTGCCCCCCTCAGGTGCTGTAGATATTGCCGCAGATAAAGACTCTCATATGTTTAGAGTCAATGGGCACAGATTAAAACATTATGTGGGTATGGATGAAGTAAAGGAAGTGTCAGTGACCCATTTAACTGAGCCTCAGATTTTAAGCGAGCCTTAAATGCGTTTATTTGCTGCGTGTCGCGACATTAAATCAGGCGCTGCATGGGAGGAAACCCATTGGAATGTTGTAATCGTCGTGCCACAATGTTAACCAAGGCACTTGTTGGTAGGCAACCCAACTCGTAGTTAAATTTTAGTGTAGTTAGAATTTTTTTTTCTTTTATTTGCAGGTACTAACAAGTTTGCAGGTGCGTTTGGGCGAAGCAAGCAGTGTTTAAGCGTCACGGGAAGCCATGATGAAGCCGGGTTCGACCAAGCCTTAGGCTAGAAACGCCGCTAAAGCCAAGGTCAACCAGGCCTTAGGCTGGCGACGTCTGGCTAACGCCAGGTTCAGTCCAGCTTTAGGATGGCGACGCACAACTAACGCCAGGGTCGACCAGGCCTTAGGTTGGCGACACCTGGATAACGTCCACCAGTCCTTAGTCTGACGACGCCTGGCCAATGGCAGGTAAGGGAATTCTTCCCTTTTAAGTCTTTTCTCCTCATGTTGGTCGAATTAAACCTCACAAAAACACTCTCACGCACAGAAAAATCTCCCAAGCAAACCCTACCCACACTCACACCAAACTCACAAGAACACAAACACATTACACAAATCACCATCCGAATTCTATCTCACCCACACATAATCACCATCACATTAACATCAACATTGAGGTCAAGCCTAATCTTGCTAGTTTGTCACACTCATCCGAATTCTCAAGCATCCTACTACTCACAAAGATTCAAAGGTATAATTGTATCTCTTCCCTTTGTAATTTCGAATTGGGTATAGGTAATGAGATATGGTTGTTATTCATTGATGGTTGTTCTTCATGGGTGTGTATCTTTTATGGTCATATTGTGTTTGTGTGCCCCAATCCCCGAAACCCCTTAGGAATGGTGCTGAAATTGTGAAACTATATGGTAATATGGAACCCCAAGCTGATTTGGGAGAATGAGGCATTCCCTCAATTCCATAAGAATTCTTATGGAAATACTGCTTGTCAAGTGTTTGATGTAATTCCGTAATGGCAGTCCAAGTCCCTTTTGGAGCCCGAGTCTCCGGGATGAACCACTAGTGTCATGTATTCGTGCACCGCATTAAAATTTTAAGTGTGGGGTGGCTCATGGGAAGCCCAGGTGCTGCGGTTATGATTCAAATGTTAAGAAAAAAATTCGAGGTGAAGTCTGAGTAACCTTGACAAAGTGGGAAAGTCTATGTGTGTAGTGTGTAATGTGACGTATCTAACTGATGCTCTTTTGTACAAGAAAGACGATGCCTCCCAGAAAAGAATCCGGAAAAGGAAAGGCCACTTCCACGGCCCAAGCTAAGGCCAAGGAGACCCCCACCACCTCCTAAGAAAAGAAAAGGGGGAGAAGCCACTTCTAGTATGACTGGTGAAGAGGCGGTGGCAGCTGTGGCTGCCATGAGACAACGGCCCCAAGGCCGAAAGGAATTCGGCATCAACAACATACCTTCACACACACGAGATTGGTATAAATGCTGCAGGCCCATACATGTCCATCCAGAGGGAGCTATTCAGGAACGGAGTGTGAAAGTAAAATATCCAGCAATTTGGAAAAGCATTCATGAGCTAGGGTTAGGCTACGTGTTTAAGAACACATGGGATATCAACCTCAACTTAATCAGGGAATTCTATGCGGGGTTTGACCCAAAAGACACTAAGAAGTTGGTACCAATCCATGGGCGCTTGATAGATTTTTCGGCCAAGGCTATATGTGATTTTCTAGATGCTCCAAATGTTCATGTGGAGACATTAGATCAATTCATCCGTAGGCCTGACTATAGAGAATTGAGGCACACACTTTGTGGGGTCGACTCTACTGCTGCATGTGTTCAGGACAAGGTCACTAATCGTCACAAAAGGTTCCCTAAGAAGAAGATGAAAGCTGAGGCTCAGGTGTGGCTTAAGTTGATAAATGCACAGATCTTACCGTGCAACCATGACACTTTGATAAGTCGTGAGAGAACTTGTGTATTATATTTCCTTATGACTGGCAGAGGGTGAATGTGGGTCATCTGATCAGCTATCAAATGGCGTCAATGAGAACAAGTAAGAAAATTGATCGAATGTCATTCCTTAATTTCCTTACTCGATTCCTACTGCATGAGGAGGTTGAGGTAGAGCCTGATTTTGACCATACTATTGATCAGCTCATCCAACAAACTGACATCACAAACTTGCGGCTGAAAGACGAGGATGGTACACCTTCTTGCGGCTAAGCGCAATGCGCGGGATGACAGTTTCATGGCCCATCTTTATGGGATGATGGATTTTCAGTTGCGTGTAGGGGGTCGCCCCGCTATAGTGGATGAGAGGAATGAATTAGAGCAGCGATACCCACTTAATGCTCATGCTCAGCAGATGATTGGTGTAGGTGAGGGATACAGGCTCCCGGATGACAAAGATATCAACACACCAGAGCAGCCTGATGCGGAGCCGATGCATTCGGATGATGAGGATGATGGAGAAGATGAACATGATGGAGAATGGAGAGATTCAGAGGATTACGACGGTGCTTGATCAGGGAGTTTCTTGCACCCTATTTTTACTTCTTGTTTTGTCTATATGTGATGCATTGAGGACATTGCATGATTTAAGTGTGGGGGTGTTGTTTTGTTGTGGTTTGTTGTGTTTTTATTTTTTTTACCATTAGTGTGCTTCCTTGTTAGTAGTTTTAGCTTTTCGTGTTATTAAGTTTTTAATTTTTTTATCATTAGTGTGCTTTCTTGTTAGTAATTTTAGATTTTCGCATCAGTAAGTTTTTTTTAGTTTTGTAGCTTTTTCTGTTAGTCTTTTTATTTCTTTTTAAGAGAAAAAATAGAAAAACAGAAAAAGAAAAAAACCAGAAATATGTTGGACTCTTCCCGATGATGGATATCCTAGACAGTTTTCTTGAGGGAAGTAAGTCTAAAGAAAATACCAAAAAGATTTTTTGTTTTAGGTAGTGTATTAAATCCCCTTTGGTTTTTCTTTTGGCCGCGGTTCTTTTCCAAAGATTTTTAATTGAACCGGGTGTAGGTAGTTTTTAATTTTTAGGAGGAGGAACCACGTGGCTGAGAAATTAATCGCAACAATATCTCTGAACTTTATAATGCCTTAAGAATAGTTAGTACTCTGTTGTGACGCTTAGGCTCAGTTTTTTACTCTAGCATAAGTACTTAAAAGTGTAGATTCTCAAGTTTGCTTAACTGCTTTGACTGGAGTGTCGCAATGGAACCAAGCCTGAGTGAATGATGTGCCATGTCTGTGAGAGATTTTGTATGTGTTCTATGCATTGCATTTGATGTCTAGAACTTTCCATGTGTGTGTGCGAAGCGAAATAGTAGTATTTTTCAGTCTAGGAAGTGATATAGGTATTTCTTTGTTAAGCCAGATATAAAAAGTTTACCCACCTAAATGTTATGTATCGTAGTTAACCCCGTCGAGCTTATAATCCCGTTTATTTGGTAACCACATTACAATACATACCCCTTTGTTTGAATCGATAATATATTTGAACCTTGTCACATCTCGTAAGCACTTGAATTGTGATGAATTATGGAAAAGTTAAAGTGTGGGGTGGTGGGTTGGCTTTTGAGTGGAACAACTGAAATAAGAAGAAAGGTGCATCAAGAAAAAAAAAGTTTTAATCGAAGCCATTTGAAAACAAAAAGGAAAAAAAAAAGAAGAAAAAAAAATGACAATAGTATAATGTATGAAAAATAAGTATTGATGATGGTGGCTAGTGATATATGTGTTCTTAAAGAAATATGGGGTAATATAAATTAAAGTAAAGGTGGAATATTTGGTTTGACATAAGTATGGGCTTGAAGGTTAAAGTGTTTGTATTAAAGTGCTTAAGGGAGGTGTAGTCACTACTTCTTACCCGACCTGCAGCCTACATTACAACCAATGAAAGTCCTAATTGGTCTTAGATTGAATGAACTCGATTAGTAGAGTATTACACTACGAGCAAGCCTATGGCACATCATTTGTGGCATATGAATGTTATTTCTGAGAGCGAGCGAATTTTGTCTATCTTGAGTTCCTATGTTCTTAAAAAATCATTGTGTGTGGTACTAGCTCTTTGATTTGGTGAGGGCACGTGATTCATAAAGGAAAGGTAATGTTGTTGACCTCTATGTTAGAGTAGTTATTGAATTGTGAATAAAGCATAGTATTTGTGAGTTGATTATTGAGGCAAGGATGTCACATCCTTGTGCTTAAACTAATTTAAAAATTCTTGGTATAACGAGTTAAGGGATTTTCTTAATAAGTTGTGTTCATGAGTGTAGTTTAATTGCTCGAGGACGAGAAAATATTTAAGTGTTGGGTATTAATGTGTGGCTATAATTCATGGTTTAACGCATTATTTGCCTTGCATTTTACGTGTTTTAATGATAAAAATACACTTTTTTGGGCGTAATGGAGTCTATTTTATATGTAGGTGAATTAGAGATGAAAGCTGAGCTAAATTGATGCTTAAACGCCGAAAGTACGCTTGAAAATGGTGAAAAGGAGAAGCCAGGAAAAAGCCAGCTCGACCAGGCTTTAGCCTGGCGAGGCCAGCTTAAAGCCAGGCTAAACAAGGCTTTAGCCTGGCGAGGCCAGCTAAAAGCCAGTCCAGACCAGGCGTTAGCCTGGCGAGGCCAGCTTAAAGCTAGTCCAGACCAGGTGTTATCCTGGCGAGGCCAGCTTAAAGTCAGGCCTTACCAGGCGTTAGCCTAGCGACGCTGATAACTAGGGATTATAGTTCATTTTACACTCTTTCCTACTTGAGTTTTGATTAAAAATGTATACAAAATAGTCCCAAAGGCTTACATGTTGTACTTGTTTGCAAGGTTTGGTCAAAAAGGTGACAATTAGTCAAAACCAGCTCAAAAAAGAGTGAAACATGCACAAGTACCAAGAACAAAACCAAGCACAGTGCAACAGATCCATTGTGGCCGCATTCCATTTAGTGCGGTCCGCAGTGAGGAGATTCAGAGAGGTGCATATCTTGGAAACTCAAGCATTGCGGCCGCAAAGCATTTTGTGCGGACCGCAGTAGCCTCACCGCGGTCGCAAGCGAGACTGTGTGGTCCGCAAAGATGGGGTTTAGAGAGCTGGGAAATTGGAGGATTAATGCCAATGTGGTCCGTAGTCCCCTCACCACAGTCGCGGTGCATTTTATGCGGCCTGCAATGGCCAAGTTCAGAGAGCAAAGTTTGAAGCCAAAAAGCCTCACTGCGGCCACACTCCATTTCTTGTGGTCCGTTGTACCCCCCCCCCCCCCCCCCCCCCCCGCTGTCTGTGCATATGCATTTTTTTTTCTTTATTGATA
>ML255631.1:200238-236051 GCA_005239495.1 Nicotiana undulata
CAACAATCCACCCCCTATCAATCACAAGTCCAAGGTTCCTCAAGTAATGATATGGGTAGAATTGAGCAAATGTTCAAACAAATGATGGAACGCAATTCGGATTCGGATTCGGATGCTCAACCTGCCTCCCATAACACCTCCATTCGAAATCTTGAAGTTCAAATGGGACAAATCTCACAAGCCTTGAATACACGCCCTAAGGGATCACTACCAAGTGATACGGTGGTGAACCCCAAGGGTGGGAACAACAACAATACCGGTCACGCCATGGCGGTGATCACCAGAACTGGACGAGGTGGTGAGGCTAGTTCTTCTAAACAAAAGAGAGTTGTTGGTGATGAGGATGACTTTCCAAATGATGAGGTTTCGATTGAGGTTGAGCATGTAGTTGAGGAGCCAACAACTAGTGAAGTGAGGATTGATATTCATGATCATGAGGGGGAAACTCAAAGTGACTTGAACCCGTCTAGGGAACACGTAATTGACATTCGTGAGCCGGTTGTGTCAAAAGAAAATGCCCCATTGCCTAGGCCTCCTCCTCCTTATACTCAAAGGTTGTCGAAGCAAAAGAATGATAACCAATTCAAGAAATTCATCGACATGATGAAAAGCTTATCCATCAATATCCCTTTGGTTGAAGCTTTAGAGAAAATGCCGGTATGCCAAGTTCATGAAGGACTTGGTCACAAATAAAAGGTCAATGGAGTTAGAAACTATAAAGATGACTCACCAAGTGATTGCAATAGTGCACTCAATGGCACCCAAGATTGAAGACCACGAAGCATTCACCATTCCTTGCACAATTGGTAGCGCGGATTTCGCCAAAGCATTGTGTGACCTCGGAGCTAGCATAAACTTGATGCCATATTCGGTCTTCAAAACTTTAGGGATTGGTCAACCTAGGGCCACTGCCATGCATCTTCAAATGGCGGATAGATCTATGAAGCGGCCTCTAAGTATCATTGATAATGTGTTAGTGCGGGTTGACAAGTTCATTTGCCCGCGGATTTTGTTATCTTGGATTGTGAGGTGGATTATGAAGTTACCATCATCTTGGGAAGGCCCTTTCTTGCAACGGGGAAGGCCTTAGTTGACGTAGAGTCTGGTAAGCTCACCTTCTGGGTGGGCGATGAAAATGTTATGTTCCACGTTTGCAAATCAATGAAGCAACCCAATAGCACGAAAGTATGTTCTTTCATGGACCTTGTCACCGAGGTCATTATTGATGAAACAAGCTCAATGATAAATGTTGAAGACCCCGTGGAGGAAGCTTTATTGAATCATGATAATACTGTGGTTGATGGGTTGATCGAGAGTACCAATGCTCTACAAGGCATGGGTTCTTATTCATATGGGCTCAAAAGTTATCCTTGGATTTGGAGAATCGGAAAACTCCTCCGACAAAGCCTTCAATTGAAGAGACACCCACATTGGAGTTGAAGCCACTTCCACCACAGGTATGAATTTCTTGGTCCGTCTCGTACTTTACCTGTTATACTTTCATCTTGTCTAACCAAAGTGCAGGTAGACTCTGCTCTCAAAGTGTTACAAAAGAGGAAGAAGGCCATAGGATGGACACTTGCTGATATCCGGGGAATAAGCCCCGCATTTTGTATGCACAAAATAATTCTCGAAGATGGAGAAAAGACTTTGGTAGAACACCAAAGGAGGATAAATGAAGCAATGCAAGAAGTTGTGAAGAAAGAAATAATCAAGCAGCTTGATGCAAGGGTCGTCTACCCAATATCGGATAGTTCTTGGACTTCTCCGGTCTAATGTGTTCCAAAAAAGGGTGGCATGACCGTGGTACAAAATGACAAGAATGAACTTATTCCAACAAGGACAGTCACAGGATGGCGGGAATGCATGGATTACCACAAATTGAACAAGGTGACTCGCAAGGATCACTTCCCTTTGCCTTTCTTGGACCAAATGCTTGACAAACTTACGGGTAGAGCTTTCTATTGCTTCTTGGACGGGTATTCAGGCTATAACCAAATCTTGATTGCTCCGGAGAACCAAGAAAAGACAACCTTCACTTGTCCTTATGGGACATTTGCTTTTTCTCGGATGCCTTTTGGATTGTGCAATGCACCCGCTATATTTCAGCGGTGCATGATGGCAATTTTCACTGCCATGATTGAAGAATTTCTAGAGGTATTCATGGATGATTTTAACGTGGTTGGGGACTCCTTTGATGAATGAACAATCTTGATAAAGTCCTCGCTCGTTGTGAAGAAACCAACCTAGTGCTCAACTGAGAAAAATGCCATTTTATGGTTGAAAAGCGGATAGTTTTGGGCCACAAAATCTCAAGGAACGAAGTTGAAGTTGACAAGGCCAAGATTGAGTTCATTTTCAAATTGCCACCTCCAACTTCGGTAAAGGGAGTCCGTAGCTTTCTTGGGCATGCCGGGTTCTACCGGCGCTTCATTAAGGACTTTTCGAATGTGGTCAATCCTCTTTTCAAGTTGTTAGAGAAAGATTGATGAGAATTGCATGAGTGCATTTGAGTTGTTGAAGCACAAGCTAACCACCACGCCAATTATCACCGTGCCGTATTGGAGCTCTCATTTTGAGCTAATGTGTGATTCGAGTGATGTGGCGGTGGGTGCGGTTTTGGGCCAAAGGGTGAACAAGATCTTTCACCTCATTTACTATGCAATCAAGACAATGAATTCTGCCCAAATGAACTACACCATCATCGAGAAGGAGTTGTTGGCTATAATCTTTGCAATGGAGAAATTTCGTCCTTATCTTATGGGTGCCAAGGTCATAGTTCACACCGACCATGCGGCACTCCGGTATCTCATGATGAAAAAGGATTCCAAGGCTAGACTTATGTGGTGGGTGTTATTGCTTCAAGAGTTTGATTTGGAGATCATTGATAGAAAGGGGAGTAAGAACCAAGTTGCCAACCATCTCTCCCGTTTGGAGGAGCAAGGGAGACCTAGTGATAGGCTTGAGATTGATGATAGCTTCCCGGATGAACAACTCCTCTATGTTACTATGCAAGAAATGCCATGGTTCGCGGACATCGCCAACTACATTGTCACCGGTGTTGTACCGTTTGATCTCTCTTCTAACCAAAGGAAGAATCTTAGACGGGATAGCATGGATTATTATTGGGATGAACCGTATTTATTCAAGATATGCAATGATGGTGTCATTAGGCGTTGTGTGTTCGAAGAAGATCAAGGGACAATTCTTGAGTCATGCCACTCCTCACCTTATAGTGGTCATCATGGAGGGGAAAGGACCGCTTCAAAAGTCTTAAGTTGTGGTTTCTTTTGGCCCACTTTGTACAAGGATGCTAGTGACTTGGTCAAGCGGTGTGATGAATGCCAAAGAATGGGCGGCATATCCAAGAAGGATGAGATGCCTCTCACTACAATTATTGAGGTGGATATCTTCTATGTTTGGGGGATTGATTTTATGGGGCCTTTTGTTAGCTCATGTGGAAACACCTACATACTTGTGTAGGTGGACTATGTTTCCAAATGGGTTGAAGTCGTGGCTTTTCCCAACAATGAGGCCCGAAGTGTGGTTGGTTTTCTAAAGAAGAATATTTTCACCAGATTTGGGATACCCCGTGCCATCATTAGTGACGGGGGTTCCCACTTTTGCAATAGGGCCTTTGATTCATTTCTATCGAAGTATGGAGTCAATCATAAAGTGTCTACTCCGTACCATCCTCAAGAAAGTGGCCAAGTGGAAGTGTCTAATTGTGAAATCAAGAATATTTTGGCCAAGACAGTGAATGCTAATCGGACTGATTGGTTCCGGAAGCTTGATGATGCTCTTTGGGCTTACTAGACCGCCTTCAAGACCCCAATCGGTATGTCTCCTTACCGGTAGGTGTATGGAAAGTCTTGTCATCTTCCGGTGGAATTGGAGCATAAGGAAATATGAGCTTTGAAGAAATTGAATTTAGATTGGGATACAACTGCAAATCTTAGAGTTGATCACCTCAATGAGCTAGATGAGTTTAGATTCCATGCATATACTAGCTCGTCTTTTTACAAAGAGAAAATGAAGTATCTCCATGACAAATATTCAAAAGACTGGGAGTTCAAGGTGGGAGACTTGGTGCTTCTTTTCAATTCTAGACTTCATTTCTTCCCGGGTAAACTCAAATCCAAGTGGAGTGGCCCGTTTGAAGTGGTGTTGGTTACGCCCTTTGGTTTTCTTGATCTCAAGAACAAGAATGAGGAAACTTTTTGTGTGAATGGGCACCGGGTCAAGCATTATCTTGGAAAATTTAAAGATAGCCACGTGGTGGCTTTGATGAAATTCATTTGAACATGGTAACATACGTCGTGCCGCGACGTTAAATCAGGCGCTTCTTGGGAGGCAAACCATGTGTCTTTCTTTTTGTTTTTCTTTGATTTTCTTTGTAGTATAGGATTTGCTTTTGGACTAACTGGTTGTGAATGTTGTAGGATTGTTTTGATGTAGTGCAGGACTAAGTTGAAAAAAAATGCACCTCTTTGAAGTTTGCACTGCGGCCGTATTGCATTTGGTGCGGATGCAAAGGCCTTAGTGTGGGGGCAAAATTTCCATGCAGTCCGCAGTGTGATTGATCAAAAAGGGGGTTCTCTTAAGTCTGCCACCGCGGCCGCAATGCAATTTGTGCAGTCCGCGGTGGACCACTGCGGCTGCATTGCATTTCTTGCGGTCCGCAGTGGACGTCTCCCTAGTGCCTCTTGATTCTGAGTTCGCGGACCATGATGCCATTTTGTGCGGTCTGCGGTGGGTAGGTGAAGTGGGCCCCAGGTCCTTTTTCTATAAATAGGGCATGAGGCCTTCATTTTGAACTTTTACCTCTTTTTCACTCTGAAATGAAAAAATCATTGTTCATCACTCATACCTGCTTGAATTCAACTACTAAGTCTCATTAATCTACATTGCATCTCACTTCTGGTAATTTTAATTTTTCTTAGTTGTTTAACTTTGTTATTTTCTTTTAAATAGTTGTTTTTCTTCTTTTTCTTCCTTTTTATTTCAATCCCTGCGTAGGCTTTGCTTAATAATGTTTAAATTAGGACTAATCAGTTAAAAACACTGATTAAACACCTAGGAGGTCAATAATATGTGATTTTAGGCTAAAATTGGGATGATATTTGAAACTCTAGGTTGGTATTACTGTTCTTGGCTTACCGCGGTCCGCGATGGTATTTTGTACGGTCCGTGTTTCTTCTCCGCGGTTCGCAATACCATTTTGTGCTAACCACAGTGGAATGACTTTAGAAAGGTTTCAAATTAAGGACCGTGGTCGCGGTGGATTTTGTGCGGTCCGCGATGCCCTAATGTAGACTGCAATACCATTTTGTGCGGTCTGCGGAGAGCTTTATCATAGAGTGGGTAGTCTGACCCCCACCTCAGTGCGGACCGCGGTGCATTTTGTGCGGTCTCCGGTAGCTTCTTTGCGGTCGCACTTCATTTTGTGCGGTCCGCGGTCTGCAATTCTTCTTTTCATTTTCAACTGCCTGCAATCTTATTCTGCATTGCTTCATCTAATACTGTGAGACTAACAAGCTTCAACTGAATTCCACTTGCAGACAATGGTTCGATCACGAGGCGGTGATAGAAAACAATAGGGAATAGGTGAGTCCTCCCGGGGTAGAGGAAAGGGCATGATCAAACTGGCTCCCCATTCGGGAAGTGAGTATGTGCCCTCCTGAGAGGCATCTGACTCAAACTCCGTGCCAGAGTATGTTCCTAACTGGCCGGAGAGGAACTGATTGAGAGATACACCTCCAGGCACCCCTACTGCCCAAGTGCTAGTGCAAAATTATTCTGAGTCGTCTGAGGGCTCAGCTGCGAGTAGTGACAATGCCTATTCTACCTCACCTACAGCCTCACTATCCGGTGAGGATCCCGTAGAAGAATAAAGAGGGGGTGAGACCCAAGTAGGAGGAGTTGAGAGAACCAGGAAACCAGAAGCATGGCAAGACCGGTTTGTGAGTGAACCAGCCTACCACAAGTTCATTGAATGGTGGCCCAAGAGGAAGTTGATACCGGAGCATGAATTCATTACAAAGGACTTTTGCCTCACAACCCCAATGTGCTGAGGCAGTTCAAAGAGAGAGCCGGTTGGGACTATTTCACATGCAAAGTGGTGAAGGCCAATGAGCACTTAGTCAAGGAGTTTTACACCAATGTTGCCCACATCAAAAGGGGCACTAAAGTGACTAAGGTGCGAAATTTGACAATGATGTTTGATGGAAAATTGATCAATGATTACCTGAACTTCCCGGAGAAAGATGAGGCATTGTACTTAGAGAAGCTAGATTTGGGGGAGTATGCCCGTCCGTGGTTAGCAGAGTACTTGGAAATCCTAGGTACCATACCAGAATGGTTGACACCAGGAGTAAAAATTCTGAGGAGAACCCTGAACTTTGAAGCCAAAGGGTGGGAGACGTTTGTGTGCAGCAGGCTAGACCCCAGTACTCACGACAACTCTCTTCCTATCTCCCGGGCTATATTGGTGGCATCTATCATGGCGGGGTACCCGATCATCATCGAGAATGTGATGTCCAGGGTGATTACACGGGTGGTGAACGAAGGTGATAGATCCTACCCCTTCCCAAATTTCCTGACCATGTACTTCGAGGATCAAGAGGTAGAAAAAAGGAGATTTGATGTGAAGGTAAAGACGATGGCACCCTTTTCCTAGTATAGCCTACAGGTTGATGACAACCCTAAAGGCAAGAACCCCAAGAGCAAATCCACTGCTTCTAATGGCCAGTCTAAAGAACCAGTAGTAGTAGTGAATCCTACTCAAGCCCCTTCAGCCATCCCAGGCATGGCTCCAAGACCCTCCACTTCTACAGCCCCAGATATTCCCTCATTTGTAGCATATCCTTTGACTGCCCACCGCTTGAGCCATACCCTCGCCAGTATCAACAACTGGATGAAGGCAGTCACTTCTAAGCTGTCTGTACTTTCTACGTCGGTGGCAGCCCAGTCTGCACCTTCTCAGCCACAGGTCCCACAGTCAGTGGAGGACACTCTCAAGGAGATTCTGGACAACTAGAAGAAGCTCCTAGAGAACTAGAAGTTGATCATGTATGTTGTTGGTTCTCATGGAAAGGCATTGAAGGAGCTTGCTAAGGAGATAAAGAAACTGAGAAAGACTCGTGCTTCCATGGAGTCGGTGAAGAAGTTGAGGGTGGAGGTATAGAAGTTGAAGGATGATCACTTGCTTCTGGAGATTTTATTGCATGACCCGGATCCAGCACCCCAGCTTGAGACGGAGCAGGAGACAACGAGTCCAGCAAAGAGGAAGAGGGTAATTCCCCGTACTGATGATGTTGTCATAGAGTTGGAGGAACCGCAGGGAGGTTCCTCTAGCCAGCCCTAGATTCCAGTACAGGCCCAGGATCTAGTATAGGCCCAGGACCCAGTACAGGCCCAGGTCCCAGTGGAGACACAGGTTACAGCGAGCCAATCATAGGTTCCCGAGCAGTTCGAGGAAGGGACCCATACTCATGAGCCTATGCAGGTGGAGGGCCAATAAAGAATTTCTTTTTACTCTCGCTCTCTTTTACTTTGAGCTATTTTTGGTTAGTTAGCATTAAGGACTATGCCAACTCTCATTTGAGGGGGTAGCCCTATTTGGATGATTTGGATTGTATATATGACACTATTTTCTTTTATTATGCTTTCTTTTATTTTTTTACTTTTGGTATGTACATAATTTTGCCATTCTAGTTTACTTTTCGTACTTTGCAACTTTGGTCTGTATATAAAGTTACCTTCTGGTGTATATATTCATTCTCCCTTATGTATATTCGCCTAAATCACCTCTTGTATATATTTATTTTACTTTCAGCATTTTTCCTTTCATAGCCTCTTATTTTACTTTCGTATCTTCTTGTTTTGAATTTTTGCGTGCAATAAGCCTTTGGTTTTCTTAATGCCACGGTTCTTTCCAAAGGTGGAATTTGTGTGAACCGGGTGGCTCTTCCTGACGACGGATGGCATGACAACCTTCTTAAGGGTTTGAGTCTGTTTTCTTTTTGCTTACTGTGTAAATAGTAGCTAGTGAGTAATGGTGCCTCAGGAAAAGCTTCACTTGGGCCTAACACATTTGCCTTTGATCCTATGGTCAAAAATAAATTGTTGTGTATAGGATGGTGAAAGTTGTGACCTTGAGACTCTTGTGTTGGCCGATAATCATCAAGTGGTTTTTTGGGACCATTGTGTTGCTCAAATCTTAGATAAGGTTGTTGTGGGACCCCGACTCGGTCTCTTTTGCAATCCCATAGCCTGTGTGGTGAGAATTTTAATTGCAAGTCCAAGTCCCAAGCCATTAGTCTAGAACTTGCCCTGAATGTTTGTCTAGGTGAAATCCTAAGTGTAGTTTGACTTGAGATGTGATTATAGGCTCTCCTTAATCCTAATGATGTCTTGAAAACTTCCATAGCCTGCCAATGATAATGTCCCTAGTAAACCTTTTTTAGCCATATACCTTTTTCTTTCAAAAACCATGATACAAGCCTTCACCCGTTCACCCTCTCTTGGCACCCGATCTTTCCTTAGCACAAGGCAAAAGCATAAGTTTGGGGGAGAGACGAGGACTGCAACAAAGTAGAAAAAGATACAAAATGAAGAAAAGGAAAGGCAATGAAAAAGAAAGAAAATCAAAAAGTAAAAAAGAATGGACAATCTAGAAGAAATAAAGGGAATCAATAAAAAGAAAAGAGATGAAAGATGTGGAGCGTTTAGAAAGGAGAAGAAGGTTTGAAATGAACAAGAAAGAGTGACAATGTGTCTTTCTAACCCCTCATAAAGAACTTAATGACTCAAAAAGTCAAGAGAATGTATGCCAAGATGAAGCAAATGAATTGCTTAAGAGAAGATGGAACCTACCTAGACCAAATATTTCCTACCTTGAACAGAAAGCCTTCACTATATCTCGACAAAAGCCCTATATGATCATGAGTTGAATGAAGCTTACATTAGTGGTGACTCACATAAGGGGCAAGCTAATGGTACTTAGAGCCGGACTTGAGACATGTATTTGAGAGAGATGAGTGTGTTTCCATTATCCTCATTCTGAGTGCTACAATCTAAAAGTGAGGTTTGCTTAGGGAAAGTTGAGGAGTATGAGTTTGGGTTCCACAATGAACAAAGTAGTAGAAAAAGTTTCTTTGATGGGTTGAGTCAACTCTTGATGCTCTTGTGTCACACTAAATTCATGGTGTTTAGAAGGTCGAATGTTGTTAATAATTCAATTGAGTTGAGGGAAATTATTAGTCCCAATTGATGCTAGAAGAGGTCACTTTAGGGCAACTGAATTTTCTTGGATTTACTCTTAAGAAGTGGATCTTATTTTGTCTGCTTGATGACAAGCAAAAGCTTAAGTTTGGGGGAGTTCATAACTAGGGATTATAGTTCATTTTACACTTTTTCCTACCTGACTTTTGATTAAAAATGTATACAAAATAGCCCCAAAGGCTTACATGTTGTACTTGTTTGCAGGGTTTGGTCAAAAAGGTGAATTTAGTCCAAACCAGCTCAAAAATGAGTGAAATGTGCACAAGTACCAAGAACAAGTCCAAGCACAGTGCAACAGATCCACTGCGGCCACATTCCATTTAGTGTGGTCCGCAGTGAGGAGATTCAGAGAGGTGCATATCTTGGAAACTCAAGCATTGCGGCCGCAAAGCATTTTGTGCGGACGGCAGTAGCCTCATCGCGGCCGCAAGCGAGATTGTGCGGTCCGTAAGGATGGGGTTCAGAGAGCTGGGAGTTTGTAGGATTAATGCCAATGCAGTCCGCAGTCCTTTTTGTACGAACCGAAGTATAAGCCACCGCGGACGCAGTGCATTTTATGCGGCCCGCAGTGGCCAAGTTCAGAGAGCAAAGTTTGAAGCCAAAAAAGTCTCACTACGGCCGCACTCCATTTCTTGCGGTCCGATGTACCCCCGCAGGGGTATTATTGTCCGGGGAATTCGGCCTAGTATAAATACTTTATTTTCCCAATTTTGTGTCAGCTTTTGTACTCTAACTTCGAGGAGAGCTCGTGAACGGCTGTATTAGACTATTTTGAGTAATTTTATAGTTGGTTTATCATTGAATCTTCAACTATTAGCTTGTAATTAAATCTTATGGGTTATTCTTCATCTATTTCTTTGTTTTCTTTCATTATTCTGAGTATCTAGACCCATTAGCTAGGGTTGTGGCTCAACCCTAGTGTGGGTATTTGATGGGTCTTTTGATTTAAGGCTTAGATGTTTATGGGTAGTTGATATTTGGACTGATTTGTATTTTCCATGTTAAATTAGTGGCTGCAAACACTAATTTGTGCCTATTTGACTTGGGTTCTTCTTGAGAAAGAGAACTTGAGTCTAGGAAAATCAGTTCAACAAGGAATTGGGGTGTAATCAAGAGATTGATAGTCCCAATTAAAGGGTTAAACCTAGAGCTAGTAATACCCGATTTGAGCCTATATTGCTTGCACAATTTTGACACCCAATTGGTCTCGAGGGAGTCAATTAGGGCAAAGTCACTCAAGCTACCGAGAGGTATAGAGTGAGTAATTTCGTGCATTGGCTATATCACAATCCCCAACATAACGTCTTTGCCTTAGGCTTTAGATCCCGTCAAGTATTCACCTAGAAGAAATTCACAACCCTAGTCCCTTTATTTGTTGATAAAACATCCAAAAAGATATTTGTTAGTTAGTTCGTAATTTCAAATAGACTAAACCGTAGTTTAATCACCAAACCATTTGATGAGAAGTGCAATTGAGAACATAATGTGCTACTAGATCACTTAGACACTCAACTCCAACATATATAGCTCCATGTAGAATTCGATCCCGAACCTTCGGGTAAAAGCTGCATTGACCCCCGTACTTGCTACTCTTTAGTGGTATAGGCGGGAGCCGATCAGACGCTAGGGTCCAAGTCCGAGTTTTGAAGGCTTAAACACTTTTCCGACGCAACTAGGAGTGACTTACACGTTTAAGGATTATTGCAAACATATAAATAGACCCAAAAACACAACTTTGAAGGAATTTTGCCATTGGACACAAGAGGAGATCGTGAAACACTACTCAGGAGTTCAAAACATTGATTTTTACATCCCTTATTCCTTACTCTATAATTTAATTATGCAATTCATTTTGGATTTGATTAGTATGAGCATGAGGAGCTAAACTCATAATCTAGGGTTTTGATGGAACCTGTTGAAGGATAATTTTCTCGTTACGTTAATATAGATTTGTCTTAGTATTTTCTCTATTTGTTCAACTACATGCTTGTTGTAGTTAATTGAAAGGCCCTTAATTAGTTGTGCCTATTTAGTATGTATTACTCAGGAGAGAGTTCATATTTAGGTCGTTGTTGAACAACATCACTCCCGACGTATATGAGGGATCAATAACAGAGGGTTTAAAGGTGAGATTAGGGATAATGAAACCTTGGGTGCGATCTAAGTGAGATGTAATTAAATCTAGCTAGAGTAATTCGAGAGAATATGTTTAGTATATTGTCGTAATTACTCGTGAGAGATTTACGACAGTCAAAGTGCTCATGATCGATAGAGAAGATTAGGCAAATTTATAGCAAACGTAACGGAAAAGATTCCGACAATAGGGGAAATCAAAACCTTAGATCCTTCCAACTCTTGTCTACAACACATTCGTAGTTAGTTCTTAATTACTGCACTTTTATTACATAATAATTAGTTAGCAAACAACCAATTTATTATCTAAACATTTCGGAAAGTTGATTACGAGAAATAGTATGAGTCTGATAGTTGTGATTGATACGTTGATTCTCTGTGGGATTAGACTCCAGACTTATTAACCGGAATATATTTGCAGCGACCGCTTTGTCCTTTTTATAAGGCATAGTTGGGCGTGATCAATACTCATGAGCTTTTTTCTAATCCTTTACCAAAAGTGAACATTTTTGGTCTTGTCAAATATTTAACAAACTCTAGTTGTTAGATTAACTGGAGTTGTGGAAGTTTTTTTAACCAAAAGCACCTATTTAGCAGTCTCCTAAGGAGTAAGGAGGTTGATAATTATTATCGCTAGCCCAACTTCTTCCTAATATTAGCCAAGGAAATGTTGCAAACACCATGGAACGGGCAGATATTTTCTTCACTTCAATTAGCCCAAAGAGATTTTAAGAACTCTGGAATAGGCAACCCATTGGGTTTACTAGAATTTTAAAGCACGCTGCCAAAAAATTTAAGCATGCTACCAGAATTTTCAGCATTACAAATTTTGGCAGGGGTACTTTAAAATTCTGGCACATAACTATTTTTTCAAAAACAAAAATTAATAGTATTGTTCATCCAACATAATTTTCTCGTGACATACAAAACCAGAGGCCCATTTCCATCTAGTATTGTTCTATGGTATCCACTAGCAGTAAAAATAGCACGGCAAGTCAGTTTTCGAACTAGTCATTCAAAAATAGCCAATATTAGCTAAGTCATTGAAAGATAACCGTTATTTTGTTACGTCCAACATAATATACTGGAGTTCGATGCACCTGTGTATGAACTTCTAGCATGTTGGAGTTCCAGTATACTTATGCTGGAACTCCAGCATAATATACTGGTGTATTTTTCATGTGTTTGAACAGTGTTGTCGCTCAGATTTATCTTTGCATGAAAAGTGACTAAATTTCGATTACTTTTCAAAGCATGACTATTTTTGAATGACCATTTGTAAATCTGACTATTTTTTAATTTCTCCCCCACTAGCAGAATAATGGACGGCGCTTGCTTCATATACAACGAAGGAAGTGCGGACCTACGTTAGGGGGCAGGAGTCACCGGAACACGTTTGCTTCAATATATATATATATATAGAGAGAGAGAGAGGCCCCTTTAAATATTTTATGCGGCCCCTAAATCACAAAAGTTGGACAGAGGAGTTGGTTTGTGGAAGTGCTCTAGAGCTTTCTTTTTCTTGACGAACCATGTTCGAATCTTGGGGTCCTATAATCTAATTATTTTGAATTCAATAGTTATTTAATTAAGTTGATTAAATTAATAGTTAATTAGCTTAATACTTTTCAAACCCCTCGCTTACTCAAAGGTCCGAACTAAACAAACGTTTCATTTTCTCCTTGAAGCAAACCCTTTCCGCCTCCCTTCAATTTCAACTCTCCTTTTCAGTTCTTCACTTCTTTGCATCTCTTTCAACTTCGAATCTACAGTTTTACTAGGTGAGGAAGACTCTTCTTCAAATCTTTGATTATTTGAGTAAATTTTTCTTCTTTTTACAAATATTGGTTTTTCGAATTGTGTGATTTTGGCCTAGGTTATGAGCAGATTTCTTAAAATAAGTAAGCCTATCATATTGACACTATACTATGATTTTAGCATCCTGAAATTACATTTAGGATGTGTTTGGTATGAAGAAAAATATTTTTCGTAAAATATTTTTTAATTTTTTCATGTTTGGTTGGCTTAAATATTTTTGAAAACTATTTTCCTTATCGTCTCATTTTCCTCCAATTAAATGTTTCCAAAAAATCCTTCTCAAGTTTTCCCACTCTATTATATACCCTCACCAACCCACCCCGCAACCACCCACCCCGCAACGCAAAAAAAAGTTGTTGTTTCAAATTTTTGTTTTTCGTTTTTATACACCCCTCCCACCCCCACCCCCACCCCCGTCACCTCCATCCCCGCACAAAAAAGATTTTTTTTTACTTTTTTTTTATTTTAAAATTTCTATTTTTGCTCCCCCCCCCTCCCGACAAAAAAAAATATTTTTTTATATATACTCAGTTTTACTTTTTTCATCTTTCGGTTTACAGGTTCGAAATTTTATAGGTTCCAAAGTTATGAGTTCGGAGATTTATGTGTTTCGAAGTTTACGGGTTTAAAATTATAAAGTTTATAGGTTCGAAATTTCGCGGTTTAGAAAGTTTTGCGGTTCAGAAGTTTTTGAAATTTGTGAATTCGGAAGGTTGTTAGTTCGAAAGTGTATGGCTTCATGTTTATTGTATCAAAATTATATTTGAATACTCTTGAGAAAATATTTTTCTTAATTTGCATACCAAACACTGGAAAATAAATAAGATTACTATTTATTTTTCAAGAAAATATTTTCTTGAAAAACATTTTCCGTTATGCCAACACACCCTTAGTAATTAGTATGATGTAATCACGCAGGCCACAACTATAGCAATGTGCCAATCTCTGGACATAGATTAAAGCACTACAACTTTTTACCCTTCTAAATGCTAAAAATATCTCTTTTTACTAACACCATCAAATGCAAGTTCAATTAGTAGCATTTAAGCTGAACAAATAATTAATGAGTAAAGTGCTCTTGTAGATTCCACTCTGGAGTTCTTTACTATAGTAGTATATATGCTTGCAAGAAATCTGGAGTTCTTTAATATAGTAGTCTTTAATTTCATAGGTATTTGAAGATTCTCTGCTAGTACTATTTGAAATATTATTTCGATAAAGTGGATGATGTAAAACCAAGTTGTATTCAGATTCAAAGATGCCTTCTCACAAATTGGTAAGTGTTCCTTCTATCTTTAAGATAATAATAATATAGTTATGACTGATCTACGTACAATCCGCACTCAATAGTGAGTGAAACGGTCGTTGGAAGAATAGTGCCTAATAAGAGTCGGGGTCGATCTCCAAAGGGAATTTAATGTGGATGTTAGGGTGTATACTTGATAAGAGTAATTGAAATAACTAAACGTCGCTTCCAAACAAGGGATTCATTTTTCTACTTCTAAATTAACTCTAATAGTTATAATCTAATGAGAAGAAACTAGAAAGTCAGTGATTGTTTTTGTTGTTTTTACCAATGGTTAAAAGGCCTAGGAATGTGACCTTCACCTAGGTGTTCGCTTAATGTGTTAAGTGTGTTAACATGCTTTATTGATCGGGGTGTATTATAGCTCTTAACTCTAAGTTACCCACTCAATACCTCTCGGTCATAGAGTGATAGTGCCCAATTTGACTTTCTCAAGCCCAAATGGGTATCAAGCAAAATAGTTGATATGAGTTCAAGTCAGATTTTCCTTATCTCTAGTTCAAACACTTTAATTAGGCTAATCAAATCCTTAATTAGCCCAATTTCTTGTTAGCCAAATTTTCCTAGACTAGGTCCATCTTTCTTAAGTAAAGACCACGTCAAAAAGGCATGAACATATGTTTGCAACCATTAATTCAAAAATTAAAGCATAAACAAGGCTAAATAATCAACACACAATCATAAACATTCATTAAATTAAATACTCATAAGGTTTGCAAACTAAGGTTGGGTCACAACCCTAGTAAAAGTCTAGCTGTTCATAATAGAAAATGAAGAAAACAAAGAAAAAATACTAATTAAACCCATAATATAAAATACTAATTAAACCCACTTGGATTTTAGCTTCCCTGGAAACATTCTCAACTTTGAGTAAGACAACAATAAAAGATAGCCGACCTTGAACTCTTTTTTCCAAATGTATTTGTTATGAAGATGTTTCATATTTTCTCTGTACAAGGACAAACTCGCATAAGCATAGTACCGGAACTCATCCAATTGGTTCAAATGTGCAACCCTCAAGTTAGCGGCTACATCCCAATCAAGATTCAACTTCTTTAGAGCCCACATTGCCTTGTGCTCTAGTTCCATCGGAATATGACAATCTTTTCCGAACGCCAAGCGGTATGGAGATATTCTGATATGTGTTTTGTTAGTTGTCAAGATTCTTGGACCAATCCGTCCGATTAACATTAACCGTTTTAGACAAGATACTCTTCATCTCCCGCTTGGAGACTTTCACTTGCCCACAATCCTGTGGGTGTGACCCTTCATCGCTTTTGGTTGTACGTGGAGTACCAAACCTTTTGAAAAGATTCTTTTTCAAGAAATCCACGACACTTCTCGCCTCATTTTTGGGGTGACATCCTCAACCCATTTGGACACATAATCCACCAAGACCAAGATGTAGGTGTTTCCACAAGAACTCACAAAAGGGCCGATGAAGTCAATGCCCCAAACATCGAAAATATCAATCTCCAAGATAGTTGTGAGAGGCATTTCATGTTTCATCGAGATTTCACCAGCCCGATGACAGTCATCGCATCTTTTCACCAACTCTCTAGCATCCTTGCAAAGAGCCGGGCAATAGAAACCACAACTAAGAACTTTGGCCACTGTTCTTGATCTACCATGATGACTGTCGCGCCCCATTTTTCCTTACGGAGTCCGGGTTTCAACATTTTGGGACAACTCATTTCCTTTTAGGAATGGGTATGGAATTTGAAGAGTCGCCACCTAACGGGTTTAAGGTGCGTTAGAGAACCTAATGCAAATAACTCATAAAAACCCCGATTTACATTACCAGAGATTGGGTAAGGGCTCGAAATTACCTTAAGGGGAAGGCATTAGGCACCCCTCGAGGTCCACAATGGTGGGTCCCGGCCAAACTCATTTTGTGAATTATTCATTAAGGAAATAAAGCAATTTTAATACACAGGGATCATTACAAAACGGGAATAAAGGGGTCCTAAGTTTATTAGCCTATAGGATCACTTATGTGCAATACTCGGTAAACGTTCCTCAAATAGAGGTGTTACGCATAGCATTAGAGCACAGGTCATCATATCCTTTACTACCCAATTACCCTCCCCTTAATGGTTATAAAAGCGATTCTAATTAAATGCATAGTTTATGCGTGCATTACCCGTCCCTTACCTATGGTCCTAGAGGTGTTTAAGACTTCTAATTAAGGTGGTTCTAGACTCACATATGGTTCTTAGAAGGATAAAACTAAGAGTCAAGCAAAACAGATAGGACAATCATATAAAGGGAGTAGTTAAGGGCTCATATCTACCTTCACAGATAAACAAGCAATAGCACGTCTCAAGCAACAATTTTAAAACACTTTAAAGTCCTATAACAGGATTTCTAATTGAGCACAAAGCAGAATATGCAACATTTTATTAAAGCGAGGCAGTGGATATCTAATCAGTTTGCCTACTGATTTTATCACTTCTTGAATCTGGGCAATTTAGAAACAATCAAACAAACACAGTTTTATAACTTCAGAATTTTAGTTGTCTTATATGCTTGCCTAGGCGAGGATCAGCGATATCCTATAAACATGATATCTAACTGTTAATTAAGAAGCATAATAAACCAATGATCGATTTTAAGTAGTTTTTATCCGCTTAGATCCTATAGGCATGTTGTCTAGGTGCTAAAAAATAATCACAAACATGACAGGACTGGTTTTACATGTTTATCTCTATAAGTATGATATCTAGGTGTTGGAACTGTTTTTATGCTCTTTCCGTATGGTTCTGATAATGAAACAGATTGTATACGGTTTAACTATAGGCGTGGTATTTAAGCGAGTACAATAAAAATCTTAGAAGCATGATCTCTAATGCATATAGGAAAGTCTATGAACATGATTATTAAGGCAGAATTGATAAACAACCTAGAAACAGGATTGCTAACGCAGATGTGAGTATGCAGTTTTTTTAGAAATGGAAGTTTTAGAGCAAATAGTATGATGAGCCAACTTGTTTTCTAATACACATAACAAACCTATAAGCATGATTTCTAATGCATGTAGATAATCATAACAATCCTAGGAGCATGATTTCTACCCGATTCCCCACAAAATATATATAAAAAGTCCATCTCATTTTACTAATATCCCTAATATCTGTTTTTACAAGAATTATTATTACAGATCAAGGATAAATGAACAACAAAAATGAGATCACTATACTATAGGGAGCCTAGATAGGTCCAAAAATAAACCTAGAAAACCAAGCCTTCAACCAAGTCTGAAGGGCCAACATCTCATAGTATTCAAGATGGTATCCTGGTGCATCAAAGTTCCCAAGGGCCTTAGGGACCCCAGGAAATGCTCACACCAAGAACCCTTTAAAGAAAATAGTTTTGTGCATAAGTGTGGAAGAGCCAGCCCCAGTGTGTCTGAGTTCGTAGGAGTCTCGTGGACTCCTAGGCAGTTCTCACACTGGAGGGGCAGGACCCTAGATATTCTAAGAGTAGGAGTCGAAAATAGTGCTTGAAAAATAGGAATAGTTTTAAGAAAACAGTTCAGAAGTAAAACAATTTAGAAGTGAAACAGAGTCATTTCAGCACTCTAAGTTCACACAAAGAATTTCAGCAATCAAACAAGGGACAAAACAAGATCACAACTATTTCAAAACAAAGCTTCACATTGCCCAGATTTAGCTTAGTTCATTAATTAACACTAGGTGAACATATAGCATGCTAGAAACAAACAAATACATAGATAACGGGTAGTTGGAGTTAGGAACATAGAAATCCTTAATTAGGAACACATGAAATTCATTAGGAATAAACGCATGCTGATTAGCAAAAACCAAGTTGACATATTATGACAGCCAGATTCCATAGCACTTAATAGGACCTAATGATGTTGATTAGAAGCAATAGACAGCAAGCACATAAGTTTAAAATACATATTACATAGCACTAGGTAGGGCATAGCAATAGAAGTAATCATGCTAACTATAAGCAATAGACAGGAGAGACATAGAGCTAAATGCAGGTGTAAACATGTTGATTAATAGCAGTAAGACCTAAATACAGAAGTAATCATGTTGACTGAGACCAATAGACAAAGAAGACATAAGTTCAATTATAGTAGTAACCATACTAATTGAAGTCAACAAACAGGAAAGGCAGAAGTAATCCTGCTAATTGAAATACGAAAAAGTCATGGATTCAGCAGAACTGAAGCAACAAATAAGAAAGCACATAGGTTTAAGCTTCATAGTATAATGAATGACATTAGGAATGGAGACATACCAGTTAAAGGTAGAAAACATGAGGTAAAAGTATGCAGAACTCATTGGTCTAGCCTTGACTTTTAGCGGGCTAGACTATGTAGTAAACACAAGTAGCAGAAAGATGAGAGCAAAGTGTGTGTGTGTGTGTGTTTCTGAACTGTGTTCGTATGTTCAGAAGAATCAAAATGAGAATATATATATAGCACCTAGTGAAGTAAAACAAATAAGGTAAGGAGTGAATCACAGTTCAAATCAATCAGCCAATTAGGGAGTCAATTTGTATAGAAAAATCCGGAAGAGACTCCTTAAATTGGGGAGAGTCACTTAACGACACAAATTAGGTTCAAATAAGGCAAGAAATCAATCACATACCATATAAAATCCCCAAATCAGACTAATGGTTTAATTATAGCAAGTGGTACTAAAGTCACAAATAAGGCAAATAGGTAAATCACAGAGACGTACTGATTTGAACGGGAAAATATGATTCGAATCTCAAGTAAAATCAATTAGTATATTGGATTGACAGAAATAAATAAAAAAAGGGGGATATCACTAAAATAACTTCTGCCGGAAACAGAAAGACCTAGGGTTTAAGCATATACACAAAAATTAAACAAACCAATAAAGAAATAATCAAATTCAACACTTTGAAGTTTGAAAATCGTTTGAAGAGAACTTAGGACAAAATCTTGTTCTTAGAAATCACTGAAATTGTATAATGATAAGGAAAATAAAAAGTTTTCGAAGAAAATACCAAATAATACTCAGAACGTTTCAGATCTACAAGGATCTAAACAAACCCAAGTAGTCATGAGATTAGGGTTTTCGAAAATATTTGTGATGAAAGAAACTCGGTCCAAAACCATAGATTCGAACCAAAAATAGGAAGAAAACAATACTCAAACAAAAATGGCCATAGACAGTCCTGTGAGAAAGGTTTCAAACAAAACCATGTTGAATCTCTTTGAGATTCTCTCATAAATCAACAAAGTCGAACAACCAGAAGATGTAGAAGGCCGGCAAGGGCCGAAAAATACAGAGAAACCCTATAGACGGGGAATTTTGCAGGTGACAACGACTAGGTTTTAGGGGGGTAATTGAGAGAGAAGGGAGAAGGTAGGGGAAACGATGACCACAGGTAATGAGAACTTTTGATCTCTTTGAGATCAACGGCCAGGATTTGATCACGAAGGTGGGCGAGTCAGGTAAAGGATTGGGATTGGGCGAATGTGGGCTGGAATTTAATATATTGGGTTGGTAAAATCAGGTTAGGTCCGAAAATCGAAATGAATTAAAAGGGCAATTTGTTAAATACCCAACTAATTAATAAAATAATTAACAAATTGTAAGAAATGATTTTCCTGGATAAAAAATGATTTAAAATAATTACTCAATATTATAAAAATATAAAAAGCTATTTTATGGTAAAATAATGTAATAATGCATGCATGTGCTATTATTGCAAAGTTATTGTAATTATAACCCAAAAAGGTGAATGTGGCTATTCATGAAATAATTAAAGCCTAGTATAATTATAAATGATAAAATTGAGTCATAAAATTGTTATAAAGTCATTTGTGATGCAATTAGTGATTATTTATATAATAAAAACACTTGGATAAATTAATAAAAATCCTTAAAAAATGCAGAAATTATGGAAAACATATTAGTAAGTACTATTTTGAAGGTAGATATGCATTTTAAAATTTAATATAGAAAACAATTGGGTATCAACATCTGCCCCTCTTTACCCGGGAAATATGAAAGAGTTGTCGGGTAAAGACATGATGGCCAATTTTGACCGAGTAGGATGATTTGAGATGCATAGGCTGCACTTTAGTTTTTGATATGCCTACATATCCCCAGTTTTAAAGGAATCAGGCCGCGTGTAGTTCTGGATTCACCGGCGGAATATACCGATGAGGTTATCACAAGAACGGACACAAGGTTTTGGAATAGGTGAGATGGATGCGGTGAGCGATCAAGTTTGAGGTAGTGTGAAGGAACTGGAGCGGGATTGCTCCTTTTGGGGTAATGGTTGCTCATCGGGTAACCTGCAAATAAAGATGTACCACAAACATATATCTACGCATAAATTTAAACGTGATGCAAATTCCCTTCAGAGCATGAGAATTGTCTTTGGACGGTTGAAGACGACGTCCTTAGACCATGACGTCCTGGGCCATGAATTGTTCAGTGAGGGATTCGCAGACCATGAAATGGTGTTCTCGGTCCATGGAAATGGTGCTTCCGAACCATGATGCCTTTGAATAATGATATGCAAGTTTGAGAGATCCTCAGGCCATAGCATGGTGACTTCCGTCTATGAGGATGATGCCTTTAGACTATGATGCCTTCGGACAAGTAGGCGATATTTAAGACCATGATGCTAGAAGCAACAAGACAAGGCTTAGTCTTGTGTGAAGTTGAGGGCAGAGCTTAGCCCGGGAGAAGAAAATAGATAGTGCAAGGGAGACAGTGCTTAGTCTCGTGCAAGATTCGGGACAGTGCTTAGTCCCATGCAAGGTGAATGAAATGCTTAGCTTTATTCAAATATGGAGGTAGGGCTTAGCCTCATGCAAGATATGGGATAGGGCTTAGTACCATGCAACGATTTAGACAGGGCTTAGTCTCATGCAAATAAAAGGCAATGCTTAGCCTTGTGCAGATACCGAGGCAGGGCTTAGCCTCATGCAAGATTCGGGAAAGGGTTTAGTCCCATGCAAAGATTGAGACAGGGATTAGTATCATGCAAATAAAAGGAAATGCTTAGCCTTGTGTAGATACGGAGGCAGGGCTTAGCCTTATGCAAGATTCGGAACTGGGCTTAATCCCATGCAAAGATTAAGACAATGCTTAGTCTCATGCAAATGAAAGGAAATGCTTATCCTTGTGCAGATACGGGGGCAGTGCTTAGCCTCATGCAAGATTAGGGACATGGCTTAGTCCCATGCAGAAATTCGGGACAGCGCTTAGTCCCATGCAAATTGAAAGCAGAGCTTAGACTTATGCAGATAAAGAGATAGGGCTTAGCCTCATGCAAGGTTCGGGATAGTGCTTAGTCCCATGAAAAGATTGAGACAGGGCTTAGTATCATGCAAATAAAAGGTAATGCTTATCCTTGTGCAACTATAGAGGCAGGGCTTAGCCTCATGCAAGATCGAGACAGAGCTTAGTCTTATGCAGAAATTTGGGACAGGGCTTATGAAGGCAGAGCTTAGCCTTATGCAGATAGAGAGGCAGGGCTTTACCTCATGCAAGATTCGGGACAGAGCTTAGTCCTATGCAAATAAAAGGCAGTGCTTAGCCTTATGCAAATATGGAGGCAGGGCTTAACCTCATGCAAGATTTGGGGCAGGGCTTAGTCCCATGCAAATAAAAGGCAATGCTTAGCCTTATGCAAATATGGAGGCAGGGCATAGCCTCATGCAAGATTTGGGACAGGGCTTAGTCCCGTGAAAATAGAACAAATAATAGATGATAGCAAAGTGTTTCTTAGCTGGAAATGTGTTCGGTATCTTTGTTGTTATGAAGATTGTGATTCCAAAGTATGCGTATTCATTGTTCTTGCATTCAAAGGAAAATCATGAGTTTTGTAGGGGGAGGTTCGGTTCGCTCCTCCGTTGGTTTGCTTGACTTTCTTCGATTTGTTTGAAGATCCTATTCAAATCATTGGGGGTGGAATTTTCTAAACAAAGTTTATTTCAAAAGCAGGCATGCATAGCTATCAAAGATATAGTAAAATATAGTTTTAGAATCGGTTAGATGAACCAGTGATTATGACATGACCCGAGACATTGCGACTTCTCTTGCTGTAGAATTTTGAGGGTCCTCAAAATTCTGCCCCAGTTAAGCGGACAATACTTCTGATTGTTGTATATGCTGCGATTGGCTGGACTTGCTTCGGAATTTTGATGGTCCTCCTCAAAATTCTACCCCAGTTTCTGATTGTGGGGGAAAATAGAAATTTTATTAAATTGTGACCGAACCCACAGGGCTTCCTACGTATCCCCTCTTAAATGGGAATAAGGTCGAGCGTAGTTTAATTTACATCATATGCGGAAAACATAAACAGTTACACATAATATAGCGTGACTGCATCTAAATTGATTGGTTTTGGCCAGACTTCTCCGTCCATTTCTGCGAGTATGAGGTCTCCTCCTGTCAATACTCTATGAACCATGTAAGGACCTTGCCAATTGGGAGAGAATTTTTCTTTGGCTTCATCTTGATGCGGGAATATCTTCTTCAACACCAGCTGCCCCGGTGCGAACTGTCTCGGCTTGACTCTTTTGTTGAAGGCCCTAGACATTTTGTTCTGATAAAGTTGTCTGTGACATACTATGTGCATCCTCTTTCCGTCTATAAGGGCTAGTTTCTCATAACGGCTTCTTATCCATTATGCGTCGCTAAGCTCAACTTCTTGTATGATTCTCAAGGAAATGATCTCAACTTCAGCGGGAATAACAACTTCGGTACAGTAAACTAGTAGGTAGGGAGTCACCCCGCTTGATGTGCGGATTGTGGTACGATATCCCAATAAGGCGAACGGTAGCTTCTTGTGCCATTGTTTGTGATTTTCTACCATTTTTCTTAGTATCTTCTTGATATTCTTGTTGGCGACTTCCACAACTCCATTCATTTGAGGTCAGTATGTTGTGGAATTCTTGTGCTTGATTTTGAAAGTCTCGCACTTGGCTTTCATCACATCACTGTTGAGATTGGCGGCATTGTTAGTGATGATGGACTCTGGAACTCTGAACGACAAACAATCCGGTCGCGGATGAAGTCCTCCACAACCTTCTTAGTCATTGCTTTGTAGGATGCTTCTTCGACCCATTTGGTGAAGTAATCGATAGCTACCAAAATGAACTGATGCCCATTTGAGGCGGTGGGCTCGATTGGACCAATGACATCCATTCCCCAGGTGGCAAAGGGCCAAGGTGAGCTTGTTTCATTAAGCTCATTTGGTGGAACTTTTATCATATCTTTATGCACTTGACATTGATATCACTTTTGAACATAGCAGATACAATATGTCTCCATGGTCATCCAAAAATGGCTGGCCCTAAGTATCTTCTTGGCCAAGACAAAACCATTCATATGCGGGCCGCATGTTCCGGCATGTATCTCCTCAAGAAACTTAGAAGCTTCTTTCGTGACGACACACCTTAACAGTCCCAAATCAGGAGTTCTTCGATATAGGTTTCCTCCGCTATGGAAAAAATGATTGGACAACCTCTGAAGTGTGCGTTTTTTAGTATGGTTTGCCTTCTCCAGTTATTCTCCTTTTGCCAGATATTCTTTGATGTCGTGGAACCAAGGCTTCCTGTCTGTTTCTTCTTCAACATGGGCACAATATGATGGCTGGCTATGGATCCTTACTGGCATAAGATAAATGAAGTTCTTGTCTGGATGTTGTATCATTGATGACAGAGTGGCCAAGTCATCGGCAAATTCGTTCTGAATCTTGGGAACATGCCAAAACTCTATCTTTGTGAACCTTTTCTTCAATTCCTGCACATGGTGCAGATATGGCAATATTTTGGAATTCTTAGTAGCCCATTCTCCTTGTACCTGGTGCACAAGCAAATTCGAATCGCCGATTACTAGAAACTCCTGAATATTCATGCCAACAACCATGTTGAGCCCTAATATGCAAGTTTCGTACTCTACCATGTTGTTGGTACAGGGAAATCTGAGTTTTGCAGATATCGGATAATGTTGGAAAGTTTCCGATACCAAAATGGCTCCAATGTCGACTCCTTTGAAGTTTGGCGCTCCATCGAAAAACATTCTCCAACCATCGTAGGATTCAACAATGTCTTCTCCTACTAATAGTACCTCTTCATCGGGAAAATACGTTTTCAAGGGTTCGTATTCTCCTCCCACAGGGTTTTCAGCAAGATGATCCGCCAATGCCTATCCCTTGATTGCTTTCTCAGTTACATAGACAATGTCGAACTCGCTCAGCAAGATTTTCCACTTAGCCAGCTTGCCTGTGGGCATAGGTTTCTAAAAGATATACTTCAAAGGATCCATTCTAGATATGAGGTATGTTGTGTAGGCACAGAAGTAATGCCTCAACTTCTGAGCTATCCAGGTCAAAGCACAATAGGTACATTCCAGCAGAGAGCAACGAGCTTCATAGGGAGTAAATTTCTTACTCAGGTAGTAAATGGCTTGTTCTTTTCTCCCTGTTTCGTCATGTTGCCCCAGAACGCAGCCAAAAGCTCCATCTAGCGCTGCAAGGTAGAGTAGCAGTGGTCTACCTGGATCTGGTGGGAACAAGATTGGTGGCATTTCTAAGTATTCTTTGATCTTGTCAAAAGCCTTTTGACAATCTTTGGTCCAACTAGTCCCAACGTCCTTCTTCAACATCTTGAAAATCGGCTCACATATTACTGTAGCCTGGGCTATAAAACGACTGATGTAATTTAGTCGTCCTAGAAAACTCATTACATCCTTCTTACTCTTTGGTGGTGGTAACTCTTGAATGGATTTTACCTTTGATGGATCCAATTTGATTCCCCGAGGGCTGACGATGAATCCTAGTAACTTTCCAGAAGGAACCCCGAATGCACACTTTGCGAGGTTTAATTTCAAGTTGTACTTCTGCAATCTGTCGAAGAATTTCCTCAAGTCAGCTATATGATCCGTGGCTTTCTTGGATTTAATGATGACATCGTCCACATACACCTCAATCTCCTTATGTATCATGTCATGTAAGATAGTAGTCATGGCTCTCGTGTAGGTGGCCCTAGAATTCTTTAGGCTGAACGACATCATCTTGTAACATTACAACCCTCAGGGTGTAATGAAAGCAGTTTTCTCAGTGTCTTCCTCATCCATCCAAATCTGATGGTAACCGACGAAACAATCTACAAAGGACTGGAGTTCATGCTTGGCACAATTGTCGACTAAGATGTGTATGTTTGGAAGTGGGAAAACGTCCTTTAGGATGGCTCTGTTGAGATCTCGATAATCGACACAGACTCTGACCTTCCCATCCTTCTTCGGAACTGGCACGGTGTTGTCTAGCCAAGTTGGGTATTCAACCACCCTGAGGACCTTGGCCTTGATTTGCTTAGTAACCTCCCCTTTAATTTTCAGACTCATATCAAGCTTGAATTTCCTGAGTTTCTGCTTCACTGGTGGACACATTGGGTTTGTGGGCAACTTGTGGGTCCACAATAGATGTACTTAATCTGGTCATATCGTCGTATGACCGTGCAAATATGTCCTCATACTCTTTCAAGAACTTTGTGTACTCCTCTTTCTTTGACAACGACAAGTGAATGTTGATGCGAGTCTCCTTGAAAGTTTCAGAATTTCCTAGGTTAATTATCTCAGTTTCGTCCAGGTTGGACTTAGGCTTGTTCTCAAAATCCTCCAATTCTCTAAAGATTTCCTCAGGTATGACATCCTCTTCTTCTAAATAACTATCCTTTTGTTGTGTTACCTCATTACATGTCGCAGTAGCCGGTTCATCGAGATAGGAAATAGTAATGTTGTATAGATAACGATATGAAAGAAAAGTGGTAATAATAAACATTGATTCATTGAAAGTGTCAAACAAATGTGATTTTCAATAATTAAAACAACGTTTTTGGAACATTGGAAATATTATTTAAAATAGAATGCCAAAAAGGGAAATCATTTTTTTTTCTTCAGAAAACAAAATAAATAATGTTGTTCAGCCTTGCTACCCCGGGACTCGTCGGGCTCTGGATGGTCTGACAGTCCAATTCTTGAAGAATGTTCCCGTCTCCACATCTCGGATGGTAGGGCCTTCCTCCTCCTCCTCCTCCTCAACAATCACGCAACAAACCATATCATCATCTTCCAGGAACAGGTTCCTCAAGGCAATCAATGCTTCCTCCTCCTCTGATCCCCATATAACGTCGGTCTGCTGGAAAGTCTGACTCAGGTGCGGTATAGGCTGCTCAAGTGGATAGTACGGACCACGCCAGGGTGGTGACCAGTCATTGTATTCTTGCCAGGTGTACTGATATCTCAACCCGAAAGTGGTAGCATGACGCTTTGGCTGTATCGGCTTGGAGATGCCCTGAAGATTTTTACCAACACCCTTGTCGGGCTCATACCCTCTCCATGCCATCATGCTTTCTATCTTACTATTCCACCACTTATCTTTATTGATCGCGTTGACCCACTATATACGATGGTAGGTTTCTCCACCTAGCTTCCTTTTATTTTCAACCACCGGGATGGTCTGGCTAGTGTAAATGGGGTTGTCCCATCTCCATGGATAACTACTTTTTGGTGGTTCTACTCGAACTTCACTGCCTGATGCAAGGTTGATGCTACATCTCTAGCGGCGTGTATCCATGGTCGACCCAGCAATAGTTTGTATGATGCAGATATATCCAGTACATGGAACTCAACATCAAACCACATAGGCCCCATCTGCAGACAGAGACTGGTCTCTCTAATAGTAGTTCTCTAAGACCCATCAAACGCCTTCACGTTCATAGTCCTTTATCGTATCTCATGCAAGCCTTTGCCCAACCTCTTCAGTGTTGTTAATGGGCAAACGTTAAGGCTGGAACCCCCATCGATCAAGACTCTAGCAATGAACTTATCTTCGCATTGCACTATAATGTGTAGTGCCCTGTTGTGATTCAAACCCTCGGTTGGCAGCTCATCCTCGTGGAAGGTGATTTTGTGGCTTTCCAGCACATGTCCCACCATATTGGCCATTTCTCCACAAGTGATGTTGTTAGGTACATATGCTTCACTCAACATATTTAAGAGAGCATTCCTGTGTGCCTCTGAATTCTGTAGCAGCGATGAGATAGATATCTGAGCAGGAGTCTTGTTCAAGTGATCGACGACTGAATACTCCCTCGCATGTACTTTCCTCCAAAGGTCAATCGGGCTGGTTTCAATAACGGGTGGTTTGTTAGAGGAATGTTTACTGGATTCTCCCAGATGCTCTGGTGTATAGACTCTTCTTGTTCTGGTCATCCCTTGTGCAGTGATGGATTCCTCCATTTTTGCTTTTTCCTTTCTTCTAGCTTCGGCCACATAATCCCAAGGTACAATATTGGTACTGAAGGGCGGTGTGGTTGACACTGTCACTGTGAATGGTGTGGCTACTTCCACCTCGAATGGGACAGGTGCAGCTGCGGGCGGTGCTTAGGGGTGTTCATGTTCGGTTTGGATCGGTTTTTCCCTAAAAAGAAACCAAACCAAGCAAGTCGGTTTTTCAAATATTAGAACCAAACCAAACCAATTAAGTCGGTTTTTTCTCGATTCGGTTTATGTCGGTTTTTTGGTTTTTTCAATTATTAAATATAATACATACACTACCAAACACATATTCCGACGACCACAATTTCAACATAACACTATCAAATCAATTTCCCTTTGAGAAATCTATTATTTACTAAAATATATCGATGATAATTGAATCAAATAGTGATGAATAATTTAAGGACTCAATTAAAAATATATTTTTCTTAAACATGAAATGGATTCTTACACTTAACAAAAGAAAACTACCAATCAAACTAGAATATAAAGGTAAAGAATTGTACTAAAAGTGCAAACGATTAACATTCACCATAAACTTTTTGAAACTTTGTATAAAAATATACATATATATAGGTGTAATAATAACTTTGAAATAGCTACTTCTATAGTCAGTTTGGTTCGGTTATTTTTGATGAAAACCAAAACCAAACCAAACCAAAAAGTATTAGTTTTTTGGTCGGTTTGGTTTGGTTTGGTTTTCGATTTGGTTCGATTTTTCGGGTTTTTATGAACACCCCTATCTTTATTCGTGGCCTTTAGCGCCTCGAAGTTTGTCACCATACCGCTTTTAATGCCCTCCTCAATCCTTTCTCCGAGTTTGATGATATTGAAGAAGTTATGATTTTCAATAACCATCAATCTTTCGTAGTATTGTAGATCATGTGCCCTGATGAAGAACTTGTTCATATGTCCCTCGTCCAATGTTGGTCTGACCTTGGTTGCTTCTTACCTCCAATGAGTAGCATACTCGTAGAAGGTTTCAGTAGGCTTCTTCTTCAAGTTCTGGATGTAGAAGACATCCGACGCATTCTCTGTGTTAAACCTGAATCTGTCCATGAAGTCAGACGCCATAATCACCCAGTTGTCCCACTTCTTAGGATCCTGGCTTATGTACCAGGACAAAGAATCTCTTGTAAGGCTCCTCATGAAAAGCTTCATTCGAATCCTTTCATCCTTTCTGACCCCTACAAGCTTGTCACAATAAGTCCTTAGATGAACCCTGGGATCACCTGTTTCGTCAAACATTTCGAACTTGGGAGGTTTGTAACCCTCCGGCAGTTCCACATCTGGTTGTATGCATAGGTCTTCGTAGTTGAGACCTTCTATCCCTTTAATTTCTTTGACACCCTGAACCCGGCTTGTCAACTTCTTGATCTCCTCAACCATTTTCTTAATGAGAAGGTCCTTCTCAGCAGATTCTGGTGTATAGGATATGGGTTGAGTGGAGTGAGGTAGGGTCTCCACATATATAGGGTTGTTTTGGTGACCAAGGGTTTGGGTATAATGATGATCATTGGTGGAGTTCTGGGGTTCGGAAATGATTTGTAGGGTATTTTGTGGAGTATGGTAGGTGTTATGTTGATATTCTGGAGGGATAGTCTGATTCTGCGGTGGGGTTGTATAATGGTGAGGTGCGGGAGGATTGTGTGGGCGTTTGTTAGGTGTTTTTTGAGGTTGCGCAGGATCCTGGGCATTTGGGTTGTTGACATCCGGGATATTGAGTGTGAGGGATAGGTTTGCTAAGCTCCGGACCTACTCGAGCTCACCCTGGAGTTCTAGTATTTTCTGTTCAAACCGTGAAACCCCATCATTTAGGGCCTGAGTACCCCGACCATCAGAAGCTTCCGCATGTTCAACATGTGTATTATTGTCTTTTCTGGTGTCGTTAAAATCATCCATCTTTGCTATTCCTTTGCCTTTTGGTGGACTAGGAGCAGGAGAAGGTGGAGGGCCCCTGGGTCTTGTGTGATAAGCTGATGATTCTAGTATACGCGAACCAACCTTTGGGGAATGGGAATAATCAAAAAGAAAGAAAGAAAAAACAAAAAGGAATCCAAGTCAGTGAGAATTCTGAAAAGAGTATTTGCAGTATTTAAACATATATTGCAGAAATGTAAATTCGCGTCCTAATTTGGAAGCCTCGTTGTGCCCGAGGTAGGCCTAGCGACAAGTTGATTTGGATACCTAAATGCCAATAAATGTCTCATTTCATTAATGTAAAAACAAACGAATCCCAAAAAGACACTAAGATAATAAAAGATAATTCACTACTAGCACTTGGCCTTATTACATTTTGGAAAAGTAAATAAATCTAATCTACTTGGTCCAAGAAGGACCTCCCCCAGGCTTGATCTTCCTAACTACATCGACCAAGTTCCCCAGTTCGCGCAAGCCCAGCAGCATGTAGACTCTTGCTAGATGTCCTCCCTCGCTTCCTTCAGCATTCTGGCAGTCGTCGACCCTCTTCCTTATCTTTCCCTCCAGATCCATCAAACCCTGCTCCAGATATTCTAACCTTTCATTGGAGGTGATAGCCATACCCCTACATCCGTTGATCAGTCTCATGTTTGTATCGTGTATCTCCTGATGCTCGGCCTCAGAGTTATGAATCATCTTGCGCAATTTATTGTATTTGACTTGGGTCTCAGCATCTTCATCTATGACCCTGTTTCCTCGACCAATTCCTGGCTCCACTATCCTAGCTAGGCTGTCCTCTAACCACGCCGGGTAGAAAGGTGCATACCATGTATGATACATGTCTGGCTTGATGGTGTTCTTCTCCATAATAATCTTACAGTGCCACATATGCTGAGCTTGGCACCTCTAAGGGATGTCGTCATCCAGAAAATCTGCTCGGAAATCTACCCGTGGTACGACCTGCTTCTTGCCTGCTTATCTCATAACCTTGATGGGAACATAAGGGTATATCCACCTTAACACGATCAACACTAAGTGAGGAGCGTCCTTGGACCTGATGATGAACTCGTCAGTAGGGAACCATTCACACATCCACTGGATCTGATCCTCGTTCAAATTGTCAAAGAACTCCACCCATTCCTTAACACTTTCGGTTGAGCAAACCTGTTCGGAATATAAGTCATCCTCTTAGGGTGATGGAAGGCAATATGATCGGTCCACGCCCTTCGCGGAAACTCCTGACGATATTGACCCTTTTGGAGATGCTCCAATAACCACAGCTGCATCAATAGATTGCAACCCTCAAAATGCTTGAACCCTTTCTAGCAGCGGTCCAAAGCCCGGTAAATGTCAGCTATAATGATAGGGACTATGGTTTATGTTTGTCCCTCGATTCCTTCCATTAGAGTTTTGGCTACCATAGCCAGTCTGGTGTGGATTCTATCCCTTTTCATTGGGAACGCTATCATGCTCAGTATGAAAACTCTACGATGAATGTGACCCAGGGAAGTGATAGATAAATCATCATGGAACATACGGTAGGGCTTGATGTGGCCGCATCTTTCATACAAGTAGTTGAATGGTATATAAGAGTTCTTTAAGCACTCCAAATCTGCATTCTTATCCAGACCCATCATCTTTAGAAACCCCTTACCAGTGCGATTTTTCGGCACCAATAGACCAGGGTTGTCCCAAGGTAGCCCAGCAAATCCCCCTATTTCTTCTAGGAGCGGGGTCATTTCCATGTTCCCAAAGCGAAACATAGACCTTTCACTATCCCAGAATAAGGTTGCAGCTTCAATCATCATATTGTTTGGTTGTATGTCTAATAGAGAAGGAAAATTGCCCAAGACCTTCTTCACATGTTTCTTGTGGCTCGAGGAGAGATCTTCCCACCAATCCAGTAGCAGTGGTGGTATGTTGCGGACCATGCCGAATTTGGTGACCTCGTGCCTCATTTTATACAAAAAGGTTAGGCTCTTTCCCTCTACTAATTCGACTATTTATACATCCATGATTAGCATATTGGCATTTAGTTCTCCAAAATTAATGCACAAAACATGGTTGCGTTTTGGGATTATGGAAACCCCGATGGACTTTTGGATAAGGCTTGTCTTAAAGGGTTATTATGTGGACAACATATTAACCCGTCTAGGTTTTACCATGATGCATGCACAATTATAATCAGAGTAAGGTTGTTATGGGGGTCTAGATTGGTACCCTCAAGCGGACAACTTGAGGGGGAAAGGCACGGAACCGTCAATTGCACCACTAATTGACTAGTTTACCGCAAATAAGCCTTTCCAAATTTAAAGGGTGATATATAGGAAGAGTACAACCATTCATCAAGCGTTGCTATAAGATTGAGTACGCACGAGTGGAATATGATGCTAAGCATGATTTATGAAGCAGTAAATATCATGTTGTCACGTATTTGCACGTTAGAAAAAATAATAAATGCGGTATTTAATAATTGAAAGACAGTTAAGAAAGAAAACAAAGAGACAAGTCAGTTTTGTAGTAAAGGAAAATCATAAATGCTTGAAAATAGACAGTTAAGTTCACATAAAAGGAAAGGGTGCACATGTATCAACAGAATAAAGCATGCTTAGACTAATTCACAAAAACAGAGTTTATCGTGGTAAGAGCCTAGAATCCCCAGTAGAGTCGCCATGTTGTCGCTCCCCCTTTTTCCTCGCGGAGTCCGAGTTTCGACATTTAGGGACAGCTCATTTCCTTTTGGGAAGGGGTATGGAATTTGAAGAGTCGCCACCTAATGGGTTTAAGGTGAATTAGGGCACCTAATGCAAATAACGCATAAAAACCGGTTTAAATTACCAGAGATTGGGTAAGTGCTCGAAATTACCTTGAACGGAAGGTGTTAGGAACCCCTCGAGGTCCACAACGGTAGGTCCCGGACAAACTCATTTTATGAATTATTCATTAAGGAAATAAAGCAATTTAAACACATAGGGATCATTAAAAATAGGAATAAAAGGGTCCTAAGTTTATTAGCCTATAGGATCACTTCTGTGCAATACTCGGTAAACTTTTCTCAAATAGAGGTGTTACGCGTAGCATTAGCGCACATGTCATCATATCCTTTACTACCCTCCCCTTAATGGTTATATAAGTGGTTCTAATTAAATGCGTACTTTATGCGTGCATTACCCGTCCCTTACCTATGGTCGTGGAGGTAAATAGGACTTCTAATTAAGGTGGTTCTAGACTCACCTATGGTGCTTAAAAGGATAAAACTAAGCGTCAAGCAAAACAGATAGGACTGTGATATAAAGGGAGAAGTTAAGGGCTCATATTTACCTCCACCGATAAACAAGCAATAGCACATCACAAGCAACAATTTTAAAACACTTTAAAGCCCTATAACAAGATATCTAAGTGGGCACAAAGCAAAATATGCAACATTTTATTAAAGCGAGGCAGTGGATACCTAATCAGTTTGCCTATTGATTTTATCACTTCTTGAATCTGGGCAGTTTACAAACAGTCAAACAAAAACAATTTTATAACTTCAGAATTTTAGTTGTCCTATAGGCTTGCCTAGGCCCGGATCGGCGATATCCTATAAACATGGTATCTAATCGTTAATCAGAACCATAATAAACCAATGATCGATTTTAAGCAATTTTTATCTGTTTAGACCCTATAGGCATGCTGTCTAGGTGCTAAAAACATTCACAAACATGACAGGACTGGTTTTACCTGTTTATCTCAATAAGCATGATATCTAGGTGTTGGGACTGTTTTTATGCTCACTCCTTATGGTCTTGATAATGAAACAGATTTTATACGATTTAACTATAGGCGTGGTATTTAAGCGAGTACAATAAAAATCCTAGAAGCATGATCTCTAATGCATATAGGAAAGTCTATGAACATGATTATTAAGGCAGAATTGATAAACAACCTAGAAACAGGATTGCTAACGCAGATGTGAGTATGCAGATTTTTTAGAAATGGATGTTTTAGAGCAAATAGTATGATGAGACTATAAACATGTTTTCTAATGCACATAAAAAACCTATAAGCATGGTTTCTAATGCATGTAGATATTCATAACAATCCTAGGAGCATGATTTCTACCCGATTCCCCACAAAATATATATAAAAAGCCCCTCTTATTTTACTAATATCCCTAATATCTATTTTTACAAGAATTATTATTACAGACCAAGGATAAATGAATAACAAAAATGAGATCACTATACTATAGGGAGCATGGATAGGCCCAAAAGTAAACCTGGAAAACCAGTCCTTCAACCAAGTCTGAACGGCCAACATCTCATAGTATCCAAGATGGTATCCTAGTGCGTCAAAGTTCCAAAGGGCCTCAAGGACCCCCAGCAATGCTCACACCAAGAACACTTTAAAGAAAACTGTTGTGTGCATAAGTGTGGAAGAGCCAGCCCCAGTGTGTCACAGAGTTCAAAGGAATCTCATGGACTCCTAGGCAGTGCTCACACTGGAGGGGCAGGACCCTAGATATTCTAAGAGTAGGAGTCGAAAATAGTGCTTGAAAATAGGAATAGTTATAAGAAAATAGTTTAGAAGTAAAACGGTTTAGAAGTAAAACAGTTTAGAAGTGAAATAGTCATTGCAGCACTCTAAGTTCACACAAAGAGTTTCAGCAATCAAACAAGGGACAAAACAAGATCACAACTATTTCAAAACAAAGCTTCACATTGCCCAGATTTTGCTTAGTTCATTAAATAACACTAGGTGGACATATAACATGCTAGGAACAGACAACTACACAGATAAGGGCAGGGGTTAGGAACATAGAAATCCTTAATCAGGAACACATGAAACTGATCAGGAATAAAAGCATGCTGATTAGCACAAAGCAAGTTGAAATATTATAACAGCCATATTCCATAGCACTCAATAAGACCTAATGATGCTGATTAGAAGCAATATACATCAAGAACATAATTTTAAAAGCCAGATTACATAGCACTGGGTAGGGCATAGCAACAGAAGTAATCATGCTAACTTAAAGCAATAGACAAGAGAGACATAGAACTAAATGCAGGAGTAGTCATGCTGATTAAAAGTAGTAAGACCTAAATACAGAAGTAATCATGTTGACTGATATCAATAGACAGAGAAGACATAAGTTCAATTATTAAAGTAACCATACTAATTGAAGTCAAAAAACAGGAAAGGCAGAAGTAATCATGTTAATTGAAATACGGAAAAGTCAAGGATTCAGCAGAAGTGAAGCAGCAGATAAGGGAGCACAAAGGTTTAAGCTTCATAGTATAATGAATGACATTAGGAATGGAGACATACCAGTTAAAGGTAGCAAACATGAGGTAAAGTATGCAGAACTCAATGGTCTAGCCTTGACTTTCAGCCGGCTAGACAATGTAGTAAACACAAGTAGCAGAAAGATGAGAGCAAAGTGTGTGTGTGTGTGTGTGTTTCTGGACTATTTTCGTATGTTCAGAAGAATCAGAATGAGAATATATATAGCACCTAGTGAGGTAAATAAATAACGTAAGGAGTGAATCACAGTTCAAATCAATCAGCCAATTAGGGAGTCAATTTGTATAGAAAAATTCGTAAGAGACCTTAAATTGGGGAGAGTCACTTAATGGCACAAATTAGGTTAAAATAAGGCAAGAAATCAATAACACGCCATATAAAATCCCTAAATCAGACTAATGGGTTAATTATGGAAAGTGGTACTAATTAAAGTCAAGAATAAGGCAAATAGGTAAATCGCATAGAAGTACTGATTTGAACGGGAAAATATGATTCGAATCTCAAGTAAAATTAATCAGTATATTGGATTGACAGAAATAAACTAAAAAGGGGGAAAAACACTAAAATAACTACTGCCGAAAACAGAAAGACCTAGGGTTTAAGCATATACACAAAAATTAAACAAACCAATAAAGCAATAATCAGATTCAACACTTTTAGTTGACTTATTCTGAAAAAACACAAATGACACACCAAAAATGCCGTGAAAAAACAAAGGTTCAAATTACAATAGAGATGATCAGTGAAGTTTT